>JARVLU010000255.1:22683243-22695102 GCA_031762415.1 Simpsonichthys santanae
GTCATCAAATTATTTTTCATGATAATTAAACATTTGCACTAATGTTTAGAGGCACAGTGGTTAAAGCAGTGGCCTGCCTCAGAGGAGTTGACGGGGGAGAAGGTAGTCCCCGGAGGCCATCTTAGCACCAGCAAACTGTTTTTTCCCCACTACGGGAGTGAGCTGTTTGTGGAACTCAGTTTGTTTTGTGTCTCCTCAGACTGAAGAAGTCCTTTGGATGAAGGATGAAACGTCTCAGCAAAAAAAGAAACTGTCCAGATGACCTGAACATTGTTGGATTTTTACCATAATTAATGAGCACAAACTTTGGTCTCTCTGCAAGACATGTGCATGTTTACAACCTAACTATGGTATTTCTGAAGTTTACATGTTCACTCTGTGCATGCAAGGGTTTTCTCTTTCAGACCAAAGACATGTATGTTAGGTTAATTGGTAAATAGTGTCACTGGTGTGAGCAAGAGTGTGAGTGATTGGCTGTCTTGTCCATGTGGCTCGGTGATGGACGGGCAACATGTCCATGGTTCCCCTAATGACAGCTGGAGATAGGACCAACTCCACGTGACCCTGCACAGACCATGGATGACTAGATGGTGTTACTCATAATCTTTGGAACATTCAGGGATCATTTACTGTATTTGATCACTCTGAAATCTGTTAATTGTTAGTGGCAATAAAAATCTGGGAGTTCAGTTGTGGCATACAGTATTTTATCACAATTTATTTTTTTTATGACCAGAAAAAAATTAGATTCTCTTGAAGTTTAATTGTTCTTAATGAAAAACTTTCAAAGAAGCTGATGTATCATTTCCCATATGTCTTTTTACACATTACCAGTGAAGTGGTGAGTCATGCTAAAATAATATTGCAAAAAGTTATCTTGAAATATCTGGTTTGGCAGATAGATGTAGTATTCTGCAGTGACACCAACAACTAAACTACACATATTGTAATTTATTCCCTTAAAATTTGGAAACTAGAAGCAGTTCATTGCACAGAAATTTACACCTCTTATTTTTGATTTCTAATATTTGCCAAATTATTATTTTTTTATCCAAGCCTGGCAGTCCTGTCTGCATCATTATTTATATAAATTTTTGGAGGACTGACAAACGATGTTCTCAGAGCGGATGGAACAAAAACAGCAAGAGGAGGAAAAAGCGCTTGGCAGCGAAATGTCCGAGTGGATCGGCTGAGAGAAAATGTGGAGAATGAACGATTGAACCGGTGTGGGAGAGTGAGTGGGAAATGGAGAGAGAAAAGAGGAAGAGGAAGGAGAGGAGGAGGTGGAGGAGGATATATTTAGAGCTGCTCCTAATCAACTTCTCCATCAGTTTTTGTCTGTGGGGGTGAAACTGAGAGCGAAAGAGAGAGACACACAAGTTCAACACTAAAAATCAATATGCAGCCTACTCATTCATTGAGAGCAGCGGCCAGAGGGGGAGAGAAAGTGAACAGAGGAGTCGGGAAACAGCTGGACGAGATAATGTTTTAGCTTTAGCCTGAAATGTAATTCATTCTGTATAATTTAAGTTTTTCATAAAGCATTTGAAGCTTTGAAAATGCAAAAACATTTAACTACTGGAGAGAGATATAACCTGTTAAATTTAAGTGAGAAAGAATGTCTTGCTAAAGCCAAAATAAGCGTAATAGAAAAATACCACCTGATTATCAGCTGATATCCTTGAGGTGTACGGGGACCACTGTCTGGTCCTGAAGAGCTGCTCTCCTGTGATGAGCCATGCGTCTGTTGAGAAGCTGTTTGTTTCCAGTATAGTCTGAACATTCCTCACTGGACTGACCTGCAGACCACACCACTCAGTTTGTTTGGGGGTTCTGTCCTTGGGATGGACCAGCTGCTGGCTGAAGGTCTTTTTAGGTTTGAAATGTACCAGAATGTTGTGTTTGAAGAAAATCTTCAGTTTCTGAGGTTGTTTTCACATCCAATAGTCCAGAAGACTCGGTTCGATTGGGGACTAAAATTCGGAACATCTGTTTACATTTTCAGCTGGTGCGGTTCACATTCACACTGCACAGAGTCAATCAAGCCCCCCCACCCCCCCCCACCCCCGTATTGCACCAATTACTACTGAAGAAAACAACATGAAAACCTCTGAAGAAGACTACGGGTGCAACTTACTTCTAGAGATAAAAACAAAAACGGAGTGGCGTCAAATTTTAGTGGTTTTAGGATTTCTGTTTTGTCATTTTTCAACAATGGACTCAGCATGGGTGGAAGATGAGGCAGCAAACCATGGAGAATGTTGTTTTTCCACACAAGGAGGCTGAGACAGCTCCGTATGAGGTATGAGAAATGCACATTTGTTTTGGTTGTATTTACCCAGAATGTCCTGCACTGTACTTCCTGCTTTTGGAGTGGTCTCCAGTCTGCTTGCATTCATAATGCATTCAAATCGTGCCAGAGTTCACTTCAACTGAACCAAGACCTAGGTATTTAGGCAAACCAGAGTTTGCTTTTTTTTTGGTGCGCATCAGAGTCCGATTGTGCATTCACACCTCCCCAAACGAACCAGACTTTCTAGGCAAATGGACAGGAGTTCAGTTAAAGCGGACTAAACAGGGCTGGTGTGAACGCACCCTCAGATTTTACATCAATATATGGGATCCCAATGCTTTTGTGTTTGCTCTTCTCCTTGTTCTGTTCTGTGGCGTGCTTTTAGATTTCTTCTGATTCAACTAAAGCCCATTAGGATATCATCAGGTTTAGACAGGTTTACTTCTGCCCTGTCCATACACTTTAGTAAACAATATTGTCCTCAGAGTTGATATGTCTAGTGAACGCTTTTACTTCTGTTACTTGGATTATGACCCGAGTCTCATCCACATATCTGAACCAGTGGCTTCCCTGAGTCCCGGGCTCTAACACCCCCCCCCCCCCCCCCACCCCCCGGAGGAAACTCACGGACAAGATGAGCGCCTCGCCATGGCAAGTTATGTAGGGGAAGCACTGTACTGTAATACATTTCTGTCAAGCAACTGTATAACAAAGTGACATTTGGTAGCTCACACGATTCCAAGGACAGAGAGAAAGGATATCAGCATAACTGTAATGAAAAATAGCTGAAAATGTATATTAGCTACACTAAAGAGCACTTGGAAAGCAAAAATATAAACCTCTGAGGACTACTTAAGGTTGGAAGAGGGGGGAAAAGCAGCACAAATATGAGTTAGCAACACATTTTCAATATTTAACGAAGTCAGTGGGAAATTACTGACAAACAGTAAAACTGGCCTCATTGACAAAAAAAAAGTTAGCCTCTCAATGAAACGGTAAGTGGTTAAAAATGAGTTTTAAATTGCTGCTCATCCCCAATTTTTACTGTGTGTGTGTGGGGGGGGGGGTATTGAGATCTCTGATTTAAGGTCAATATTGCGTGTGCTATAATCAAGCTAAGATGAAGTGATGATAGCAACAAGAACATTTAATGGGGGTGGGGGAGTGTACAGCTCAAATACTGTAGCCTCATTTTAGAACAGCCAACTTTAAGCTTCTTATTCCCCCCCCCCCCACTTGCTCCTCCCCCTCCCTGCACAACACCTCTCATTAACCAATGATCGATCCCCTCCCTGTGTGGCTCGCACAGATAGAAAACGCAATTAGAGCATTGAGCAAATGATTGTGTGAACCAGTGATCGATAGGTAATCATCACCTGAGCGGGGCAGCGGGCAGGTTACAAGTTGGGGGTGGGATGGGGGTGGGGGGGAGTCAGGGGCCAAAGGGTGAGTGAGTGAGTTTGGGATGAAAGAATGGTGAGGAGAAACTAAATAAAGTGAGCGAAGCAAGAATGTTAGAATGGAGAGGAGGAAAAAAACAACACCGTCAAATAACAGCAGAAGTGAAGCCATTTTTGTGAGCAGGGCCAGATTGTTTTAAAATATCACAAAATGACTTTAGTCTAAAAGGTCAGAGAAGGATTTCTCCCTGAAGAGCATTTTCTGATTTATACAGGTTTTCCACAGTGGTGGTACCACGAGAGCTTCAAACAATACAACTCAGTATATTCCTTAAGTTCATCAAAGCGTCATTAACTTCCCATTGAATCAAATTATAATCAACTCTTATTTTACTCAGATAAATATAATACGAACAAGTGAAATTATGATGTGTAAAATTGTAAAAAAAAAAAAGCTAAAAAAAAAAAAAACTATTAGTGTGAACAGTTTACAAATGGCAATTTATGCTAAAGTTGTATAAAACTGAAGAAATGCAATTAGAAATCGTTGTACATTATTTGTAGGATACAGATATCTCGACAAAAATGGTGTGAAATTGACGATTTGTTTTTTTTTGTTTGTTTTGTTTTGTGAACAGCTTAAAAATCAAACTAATGAAAACTAAAATTCATAATATGGGTGACTGTAAATATACTGTATATATATATGTATATATATATATATATATATATATATATATACATATATATATTTATTTATAAAATCTTCCCACACTTTTGCAATATTCTAGACAGTGTTTCTAAACTCTCTAAAAGAGCACAGAATGTCATGATTTCAGCTCCCTGCCTCCTCTGCTCTTTGCCACATCAAAGTGCTCTTGGCCACGCCCACTTCTCAGCGCTGCATGCAGATCAGCTGCAGGAGGAAGCTTTTTCTGCAACACTGGGCTGCACAAATGTGCAGCAGGTGCTAAATAATTTACAATAATTTATTTATAATAAAAATTCAATGCTGATTGTGCGGCTCATCCATCAGTCAGCCATTTGTGTGTCGTGTCCAACCTTATTTTGAAAAACCACGATAGAGCGAGTCCGCAATTAACAAACTGCAAAGTAGGGAGGGACTACTGTACGTCTTTTAAAACTTAATACACAATCCTCCTGTATGATCCAATTTTTTTATGGAAGATGACAGTACAGGGAAACGGCTTTGCTTTGTAACTCCTGCAAACAGATGTCGTAAATTCTAGTTTATTAGCGTTTAATTTCAAACAAACATCTTCTATTTATGAAAGCTCTCTACTAGCCACACCCTGCAAACAGGGATGTTATCTGGTGGTTGCTCACTGGTGCTCATATCCAGCTATCACTGTGCAAGAGGCGTGGGACACCCTGGACAGGTCTCCAGTCCATCACAGGGACACATATCCAGTCCATCACAGGGACACATATAGAGACAAACGAGACAAACAACCATTCACTCTCTCACTCACACCTGGACAATTTAGAGTTACCAATCAACCTAACATGCATGTTTTTGACCTGTGGGAGGAAACCGGAGCACCCGGAGAAAACCCACACATGCACGGAGAAACTTGCAAACTTCACCCAGAAAGGCCCCTGGTCTGGGATTTGAACCAAGGTAACCTGCTCATTGAGAGGCATCAGCTCTACCAGCTGTGCCACCGTGCTGCCCCGGGGCTGTACTCATGATCCAGAAGTCCTGCCTACACACCGTCCCAACTCACTAACAGTCACACTATAATTTATTATGTAACATGACACTTTTAAAACTAAACATATTAAAACGTGATTATTTGATCATACAGCAGCAAGATCAGACCCATGTTAATCAACAACGTTCAACACCTGAAAAAAATATCTGAAGCGTATTTTTTGATTTAGTAAAATGTCTCTTTTGTTATGAGAAGGGAGAGACTTAAAGCCTGTACTGCACTGCGAGAGGGTGTTTGTCCTTTGTGGTTTCAACTCCCAGTGTCTAGTTATATTAAAGTATATGAAGCAAAACAAGCTCTGACACTTTAACACCGGAGCTTGTATGATGGGAGAGGGAACAGTTTGTGTTTTTATGGTGCCAAATAGTTTTTAAACATGGCTCCTACATGAACTCATGTAAACCCTCAACTTCAAAAACACTACCAGGGCAGGGCAGCTGACTTGGGACCAGAAAGTTGCGGCCCAACTCCCAGCAAAGTGCAGAGAACCATTGTCATTATTGTATGGGAACATACTGTACAATAATGATAACATACAGCATAGCACTTATAACTTTGTTTACATTTTTCTTAACAAAAGGGACCTTACATTTTATCACTGGAACTTAAAAGTTTATACACTCTTTAATGTTTTTCATGTCACTTTTACCCTCCATGTTGGGCTGAACAGATGAAGTAAAAACTGGGTACGTGTACACACACTGGGAAGCAAAGCTATGGTGGCGCTCATTAGCTGGCTTGTAAAATAGATTTTGCGACTGTATTTATTAAAGCAATTTTTTTTTCTAAAGTAGCTTTAATTTATTGCAACCTGTGATTTTTTTTCTTTCTCCCAGATAATTTGTATGTCTTCAAGACAGTTTAAACTGGGAAATAAAATTGACTTTCCATTGAAAAGAAATGTGTTTTTTGATGTTTAAACTTGACTAACTAGACTGATTCTGAGAGTTTGTTTTTCCAACAAATTAACAAAAATAATATAACTCAGGAAGGAAGTGATCCAGAAATAAACTGCCTTCATGAAACAGGAAGTGATGGAGATCAAATGTCTTTCTGGGAAAATTTACAAAAAATCATGACTGGAGATTTAATTTAATAGCCATCCTTTGGAAAACCTTTATTTATGTAAACATAATTAAGACCAAATAATAGATTTAGTTTTTGGAGGTAAATACTGTATTCTGAAGTTACTCACTGTACATGCAGTGTTGCTGTATCTGAAGAAGATACTGTGTGTTGTAATATTAAATTTGGCTCTCAGCTGTCCTTTAATCATCCAAACAACAACAATGTATAAACCTTAGCCAAGTCTCTGCACTTTCCCCTGTTTCACTCACATTTTGGGTCCAAGTCGGTGAAAATGTTTTCCCCCTGTGTTGGGAACGCGCTCTGCAGCCAGGGAGGCATATCTGACTGTCTCCTGGTATTAAATAAATTAAAAACCTCAGATAAATGACAAATAACCTATTGTGGTTTTTCTTACACAGTTTAGTTCTATTTTTTAATCGCAGAGAGAATCATTGTTTTTCCAACTTTTGTCATGTTAGCTTGACAAATATCAGCCAGCCACCAAACACTGTTTTCCAACGTGTTTTTATAAATTTTATCGCTACTGTAAAAGGATGGATGCTAGCTGATAGCAGGGCACGAAAAAGTAAACTTCCTGAAATTATAATCAGGTAATCAGGTCTCTCTTGTAAATGAGTCACTGAGGCTCTATGGGCTTAACCTCTATAAATAAAGGTTGAATGACTAAAGGCTTTGGTAAATATCATTCTAATGTAAAATATGACAATATTGGATGAAATCTGTTTCTAATTGCTATTTTTTGGTAGTTATCTGTTTTTTTGTCTAAAATAATCAGCTCTAGCATATAAATAACCTTAAAATATCAATTGTTCTGTGATGTATATGAACATATAGTTCCTCTCTTTTCAAAGGAGGAAAACAAACTTTTAGAAGCCTCAAAGGGGAACACAATATTTCAGCCTGAAACTCACAAACCTGTAATGTTTTACCTCATGTGACATTAACCAAAACCATCTTGAGATTTAGGTTGTTCTATCCCATCAGACCTTGAGAATTTGAAAACATTTGCTCTTCATTCGCCAAAGTTACCTTTGGGGAACAATTTCAGCATCTGAAATGATCAGTTCCCCCTCCGTAACATGGGAACAAATTATTTGACCAGAATGATATTGATATGACTGGTTTTTGTCAGACATGATTGAGATTTGTCAGGCTAAGTGAACATGACAAGTTAGAAAAATCTCTCTGCAATTAAATAAACAACACAAAACTGTGTAAGAAAAACCTCAAACAAGACCAGATATATTTATTTATTTGAAGTTATTGATTTATTTATTACCAGGAGCTGTCAATTAAAATGAAAATTACAGACGCTCTGATCCGCCTCTCTGACTGCAGTGCGCGCTCCAGACACAGGGAGAACAGATTTTCACAGGGTAACAGACCAGACAAGACCTGGACAATTCAAGCTACTATTGTTATGCTGAAGAGGAGGGGGAGGTGACCCAGAACCCAGATAAGAGGGGGATGAAGGCTGACTTCAGGTTTCTACACAGTGTTGGGCAAACTGCAGTTTTGTGAAGAAGTCTGCTGTTGTTTTCATGATGGATCCAAGTCAGACTCAAGTTTTGAAGAGGCCAAACCTTTTTCACATCTATGGAGGTCTGCCATGCAACTCTTTAATGGCTGGTGAGTTTAATTTTTTTTTTTACTTTATTTGAAATGTGAAAGAAAAGAGGTGGCAACTGAGTCGAATTTGATTTCTCTTCATATCAAGTTTGGCAAGTTTGGCTCTGGTAGTCAACAACCAGGGTGTGTGCTGGTTTCTCATATAATTAAAAAGTTCCCCTATGCAGTTTGTTTCCAATATGTTACAAATAAAGACCTGAAAAGTGTTGCATACAGAGGTTTCAGCCCTCCTGAGTCAATACTTTATACAACTACAGCTGCAAGTCTTTTGGGGTAAACTGTACATTTTGACTTGAACCTTCTTTGTTGCTCTGACTGGATGTTTCAGGTTGTGCTGCTTGAAGGAGTGTTAAGTGTTCTGCAGCCTCTTTAAGTTTTATTCTGTTTGCATGGTATTAAGCTCCATCTTCACATCAGCAATGACCAGCTTCCCTGGCCCTGCTGATGTGTACCCACAGCATGATGACCAGTGACCACCAAGTTTCACAGTGGGGGTAGGGGAATAGGTTTCTGCCACACAGCGTTTTGCATTTAGACCAGAAAGTTGGTCTCATCTGAGCAAAGCACCTTCTTCCACATGTTTGCTGTGTTCCTTTTATGGTCTGTAGCAAACTGCAAACAGGACTTCTTATGGTTTTCTCTCAACAGTATGTTCAATGCTTTGGATGTTGTTTTCAATTCAGTTTATTTATGCACTAGCGCCAAAGTCACAACAGAAGTCGACTCGTCTGAGGGCACTGTACAAAAGCATTCACATACATTATAAAAGACATGGTAGTAAAAAGGATTCATGTAAGGAATTCAGCAGATTGCGCTGAATCTTCACTTTGTTCTAGTCTCCCATCCTGAGCTAGCACGAAGGCAACAGTGGAAAGGAAAAACTCCCTCTTACCAGGAAGAAACCTCCATTAGAACCAGGTCCAGTATCAGCATCTGCTTTGACCAGCTGGGGTTTGAAAGGACAGGAAGGAGAAAAAAAAAACAAACACAGAATGGCAGGTCCAGGTGCACTTTCTATTGGAAGAAAGACAAAAAGCACATGTTAAGATATGAATAATTACAAATACAGAGTAGAGCAGGTAAAGACAGAGTGAAGAAATGTGGTCAATTTGTCATCCAGCAGTCTATTGCAGTATAACTAAGAGATAGCTCAGGAAACCCAAACCAACCCCAACTATAGGATCTATCAAAAAGAAAAGACGTAAACCTGGTCTTAAAACTGGACAATGTGTCAGCCTCACAGGCAAAAACTGGAAATTGGTTCCACAAGAGAGGAGCCTGATAAGTGAGAGATCTTCCTCCCATTCTGCTTTCGGAAACTCTAGGAACCAAAAGTAAACCTGCAGTTTGAGAGTGAATTATTAGGAAAGAAGTAAGATATGTGATATAAGATGGAGCTAGGCTGTTGAGAGCTTTGTATGTTAGAAATAAGATTTGGAATTATATTCTGAATCTGACACTCTCCCACTAACTCCAGTTAAGACTCTGGCAGCAGCATTTTGAATCAACTCCAGACTTTTTAATGAAGATACCTAGATAGCAACAGTCCAACCTAGAATTGATAAATGCATGAACCAGTTTTTCTGCATCATTTTTGGACAAGATGTTTCTAATCTTATGATATTACCAGTAATCAGGTGGAGGAAGCGGTCCTGGTAACTTTTTTTTTAATGTGGGGGTTAAAATACATATCCTGGTCAAAAATAACACCAGGTCTTTTTACATTAGAACTGGAGGCCAAAAATAATGCCATCCAGAGGAGGTGAAAGGCTGCAAATTTTATTCCTAAGATGCTCAGGTCCAAAAATCACAACTTCTGTCTTGTTTGAGTTTAAAAGCTGAAAATTAAGGGTCATCCAGATGTTATGTATTTAAGACATGCTTGTAACTGATTGGATTCATTGGATTTCATGGATAAATATAACTGCACAACCTCAGCTAAATGACAAATAAACCTGGTCTAACTGTATCAGCATAAAAATGAAGAAAAAAAAAAAAAAATCCCATGATGCTGTTTAATAACATTTCCTAATGCAAGCATACATAAAGAGTATTGGTCCAAGCACTGAACCCTGAGGAACTCAATGACTAACTTTGGTGTATTAAGAAGATTCATTATTTATATTTACAAAATGGAATATATCAAATAAATATGATTTAAATAATTTTAGAGCCATCCCTGTAACCCCATATCACATTCAAGGTCTAGAATATTGTGATCAGCTGTATCAAATGCAGCACTGAGTTCTAACAATCTATTGTCAAAGGCCATGAGAATATCATTAGTGACTTTCACTAGTGCTGTTTCTGTGCCATGATGAGCTCTAAACCCTGACTGAAACTTCTTAAACAGATTATTTATTTTCAGATGTTCACACAACTGATTTGCAACTATCTTCTCAAGAATGTTTTTAGAGGAATGCTAAATTAGATATGGGCCTATAATTGGCCAGATATCTTGAATCAAGATCAGTTTTTTTTAAGCAAAAGTTCAATTATATCAACCTTAAAGTGCTGTGTACATAAACATTCATTAGAGCTGAATTAAGCAGATCCAAAATGTGGACATTAATTAGGGGAAATACCTCTTTAAACAATCTGGTTGGGATGGGATCTACCAGACATGATGGTTTGGATTAAGCTAATACTTTTGGCAATTCAGAGAGCTCAACAGGACAAAAATAAATACATTTCAAATCATCTAAAAAAAAAGCTCAAGTCTGGTCCTCTGGTCGTGTCTACTTTTTTTTTTTTTTTTTTTTTTTTGAATGTCCAGAGGACCAGAATTAGCTTTTTTGGATTTTTCTACCTGGATCATTGAGCATGCAGGGCAATTTAATTCAATTTATTTATATAGTGCCAAACAACACATCACAACAGAAGTTGTGTCAGGGTGCTGTACAAAACATTCACACACCTGTACATACAAGTCACTTAGTAAAAGTTATTTATCTAAGGAAGGAAGCTAGCAGACGCTTTGAATCTTCACTTTGTTGCAGTCTAAACATAAATCAGGTTCTAGTGACATTCCTAAAGTTGCCTCATCTGACGGAATCAGAGGCTATAGTAGGAAGTAGGGCTGGGTGATATCTCCATATCATATCGCTAAAGATACGGTCCTTAGCCGCTAAGGACCGATATGATAAACTGCTGCTTTAATAATGTCACGCTTCCTCTCTCTGCTCCTCTAAAAGGCACACAGCACAGCTAAATAAACTCTGACCCATTTCAAATGAGAAGACGGGTCTGTCATCTAGCTGTAGCTTCAAGGTTCAAAGTGGAGTCTCACTACAGCAGTTCACACAGGCTGACTACGTGAAGGCTGCACAGCTGAATGGACTTTACTTATAAAGTACCTTTTATCTTATCAAGACACTCAAAGCTCCTTACTACACAATCTGTACCCTCATTTACCATTTCATGCCCTCTACTAGATTTCTACAATGAATTATCAGTGCTTTATCACATTCATACACTGATGGGACACACATCAGAGACAATGAGGGGTTCAATGTCTTGCCCAGGAACACTTCAGCATGACTGCTGGTGGAATCAAACCCCAGCTCTCCCATTTGAGGACAACTTCTCTAGCCTCTCAGCCACAGCTGTCCCCTGCTGAAGAGACTTATTATTTAATACTGTATATGTAAATAGATGTCTAAAAAACAAACTATTTAATACAGTATTTGTAAATACTAAATACAGTAGTTTA
>JARVLU010000255.1:22855891-22866856 GCA_031762415.1 Simpsonichthys santanae
GAAATTTTTCTTCTTCTGCTTCCTTTCATTTTATGTTTGTTTTTAAGTTACCTAAATTGTATTTGTTTTTTTTTTTTTAATGGAAATGAAATGAATAAATAAATAAATAAATAAATAAATAAATATGAACTCCACATCTCCAGCTGCCCAGAGGACAGACTGAGCGGGGGCGAGCACACCTGAGCCTTGACTCGCAGACCCAGGATCGCTCAACCCTGCCAAGGTCCAGATCTGGTTTCCTATCAGCACAGAACATAATACTTTCACCGTCTACATACACTCTGTCTGTTCGGCCCAACTGTCTTATGCAAATACCCAAAAATTGTTCAGACTGATCTAACAGAGCAGAAATATTTAGATGTGATTCGTGTTTGATGGTGCGTTGAAGATGCAACATGGTCAAGTAAGAAAAGAAAAACATCAATATTACAGATATTTAGATTTTATACTCTGTGTGTATCCTTTTTAAATTTTCAACAAAATCAGTGGTAGGTACAGTTATGCTAATTCGCTAACGGCAAATAATGGAACTTTTTTTTCCGTTTAGTGGATTTATGTTTTTGCTAACTTTGGAAACCGTTAGCAGACTTAGCTTAGCTACATATGGTTTGCCAACCTTAAGTCCACTAAAAAAAAATAATCTTGTTTCTGTGTGTTGTGGGCGTGTCTCAGAGTCTGTTAGACACACGCTATTAGCTTCCTATGTGTACATGTGACAAGACATGATTGGCCGATGCAGCTTCAACTGGAAGGAGACGAAGACGTGGCGCAGACTGACAGTCATCTGAGCGGTTAGTGGTTTAGCGTTAGCTTCCACTATTTTTTTTTTTTTTTTACCTGTTTGGCAGTTAGCATTAGTGAAGCTAAATTTTAAATTAAATTTAATTCAGTTTATTTATACAGCACCAAGTCACAACAGAAGTTGTCTCAGGACTCTGTACAAAAATATTCACATAAATTATAAAAGCTAATTAGTGTAGTTCTCTATGTAATGAATCTTGCAGATTTATTGAATCTTCACTTCATCGCAGTCTTCCAGCAAGCACAAAGGTAACAGTGGAAAGGAAAAACTCCATTTTAACAGGAAGAAACCTCCAGCAGAACCAGGCTCAGGACGAGCGGCCATCTGCTTTGACCAGCTGGGTTTGAGAGGAACAGGAAGGAGAGACAGACAAACACAGAATGACAGGTCCAGATGAACTTTCTATTGGAAGAAAGACACAAAAACATGTGAAGAATAGAAATAAGAATAGAAATAATTGCAAATACAAAACAGGTAGAGTAAATAAAGACAACAGCAGAGTGAGGAAATGTGGCCAGTTTGTCCTCCACAAGTCTAAGCCTATAGCAGCATAACTAAGGTATAGCTCCGGAAACCCAGGCCGACCCCATAGGATTTATCAAAAAGGAAAATCTTAAGCCCAGTCTTAAAATTGGACAAGGTGTCAGCCTCAAACTGGAAGATGGTTCCACAAGAGAGGAATCTGATGACTGAAAGCTCTTCCTCCCATTCTGCTTTTGGAAACTCAGTCATGCCAAACTGGTTCAAAACCAACAAAGTCCATGCTCAATAATCCAGGTATACAATTGAACAATTTTCAGTCAGGTCATCTGGACCAGAAGAACTGGTTTGTTCCACTTTGGAGTAAGATGTTGGGGGAAGAATCAGTTTTGTGTTGTGTGATTCCTTGACAGATGAAGCCTTCTGGATGGAAGGTGAAACGTTTCAGAACAAAAAAAGAAACTGTCCAGATGACCTGACTGAAACTTGTTGGATTGTGTGCCTGGATTATTGAGCTTGGACTTAGTTGGTTTTTGAAGAAGTATTTGGACACCCAGATAATAAACCATTGCAATAGTCCAGTCTAGACATGACAAATGCATGAACCAGTTTTTCCGTATGATTTTAGATAAGATGATTCTAATTTTAGTGATATTATGTAGGTGGAAGAAGTAGGTTCTAGTAACATTTTTAATGTGGGGGATAAGACATGTCTTAATTGAAAATAACACCAAGCTTTTTAACATTAGAACTTGAGGCCAGTTTAATGCCATCCAAGGAGGGCGAATGACTGAAAAATTAATTCCTGAGATGTTCAGGTCCAAAAACTAAAACGTCAGTCTTGTCTGTGTTCAAAACCAAAAAATTTAGGGTCATCCAGGTTTTTATGTTTTTAAGACATGCTCGTAGTCTAAGTAGCTTATAGGATTCATTGGGTTTCATGGACAAATATAACTGTGTGTCATCAGCATAACAAGGAAAATTTATCCCATGCTGTTTAATAACATTACCTATTGGAAGCATGGATAATGTGAAGAGTATTGGTCCAAGCACTGAACCCTGAGGAACTCCATGACTACCTGTCTTGTGTGATGAAGACTCATTATTTACATTTATTAATTGGATTCTATCAGATAAATATGATCTAAACCAATTAAAGCTGTTCCTGTAATTCCAATATCATTTTCAAGCCTCTGTAGTAGAATATTATGATCAACTGTACCAAATGCAGCACTGAGGTCTAACAGGACTAGTGTAGACACCTGTCCATTGTCTGAGGCCATGAGAATATCATTAGTAACTTTCACCAGTGCTGTTTCTGTGCTATGATGAGCTCTAAACCCTGACTGAAACTCTTCAGATTATTTATTTGTAGATGATCACACAACTGTGAGGATTGTTGTGTCGTCTTGTGGTGTGTCTTGGTCCTGCTCCTCTTGTGATCACCCCTGCTTCCCACACCTGTGATGCTTCGCAGGTGTTTGTGTCTCGTCAGTATTTAAGTCTGCGTCCCTGTGCTTATCATTGTCATGCCATTGTATCCTGTCGACCTCCATGTTTCATGTGTTCCTAGTGACTCCAGAGCTTATGTAAGTCTGCTGCCCCGTCAACTTATGTTTTGTTTGTATAAATAAATCATTTATTGTTGTGAGCCCTCCGAGTCCTGCCTGGATTTGGGTTCAGCAGCACCAGATCATGACAGCAACTGACTTGCAGCTATTTTCTCTAGAATTTTTGAGATAAAAGTTAGAGTAGATTTAGGTCTAGATAATTCAAACATTATACAAGTCTATAATTCAAACAGTTCCTCTAAATATTCAGATAAGCACTTACTTTTATTGCACAAAAATGTTGGTTCATGAAGAAGAGGAAGAAAAACATTCAAGTGAGCAACAAAATATACATCTTGTTATGAACGCTTAATTATGGCTCACATATTTTCTCAGTTATGAGGCTCTGTGCCCTCTTCATGTCATGATAAATCAGGTTCCATTACACCGTAAAAATATGTGGACTAACCAGTCTGTGTTAAATGTTTTTATGTTTGACAAGTCAGAACGTCACCTGCAATCAGAATTTTTTAACTTATGACTTTCTGCTTTATGTTTCTTATATCAAAAATCATGCTGAGCTCAGATAATTGCAGTTACTCATCTTGATGAGACTTTTAGTTTGAAACGTGAGTTCACTCCTCAATTCAGTTTCCTAATGATCTAAATGTATCATAAAGTTGAGATGGATGTAAGCTGTTTCCTAGCAACACTTTTATAATGAGATGTATATGTTATAAACAAGTTTTTAGTCTGCAGTGGTAAAAAAAAAAAAAAAGACAGTCCATGAGGTTTTACTGATGGACATGCAGAGATGATGTTTTGGAACAAACCAAACAAAATAAGGGCCAGGAGGGGTTAAAAGAAACCATCTGAATGGAGTCCATTGTTTCCTCAGGAGCTACTCTGATATGATGGTGTGACTTCCACATCATATCCTGATCTTCATCATATTCTGCTTTAACGTGAGCGGCACAGTGGCACAGAGATGTTGCCTCTCAGCGTGAAGGTCACTGGATCAAATCCCAGCCGGGGGCCTTTCTGGGTGGAGTTTGCATGTTCTCTCTGTGCATGCATGGATTTTCTCCAGGTACTCCAGTTTCCTCCCACAGACCAAAAACATGTTGGGCTGACTGGTAACTCTAAAATTGCCTCTAGGTGTGAGTGAGAGTGTGAATGGTTGTGTCTATGATGGACTGGAGACATGTCCAGGGTGTCCCCAGCCTCTCACACAGTGACCCCGTGACCCAAAAAAAGGATAAAGCAGGTAAAAGATAATGGACGGACGGACGGACGGATGGATGAATGGATGCTTTAATGTGACTTTTCTCCAAACACCTGTACACTCACTAAATCCAAACCTGTGTTAGTTAATTAACCATAATTAACGTTAAACGAACAACTTTTCTCATGCTGACCATGACTCGAGGATTCAGAAAAGCAGTTTGAAAACCAGCCAACGCCGTCACCATGGCAACATCTGCATGTGCTTCTTGTTGAGCCTGGATGAGCGCGTGTGTTTTTGTTATTGCAGATCCAGGTCCAGAAGCAGAGCATGGTTCCAGAACAGCTGAGAAACATCTTGTTTATTCTCCTCTGCACATTTTTGTTTACTCCTCAGTAAATACAAGTTGTTCAGTTGTTGTTTGTTTGTTTGTTTTTTAAGTTTAGGAGGAAAATTGTTGTTGTCCTTGCTTTTGATTTTTGGTGATTTGTGTTTTCTCCTTCTTTTCTTCATCTTTTATATATATTTTTTCCTTTAACCTCCTCTCCTTGGTTGTTCTTGTTCCTTATCCCTCCTCTTCTTCTTCTCTTTTCTTTTCCTCCACTCCCCTCTTCATATCTTCTTCATCCTCCTCATCACTCTCTTCAACTTTAATACTTTTGTTTTTAGTCTGTTCCTCTTTTGTCTTCTCCCTGATTTTGTTCACCTTCACCTTTTTCTTCCTCCTCGTTTCCACTTTCTTCCTCTTCATCGTCTTCCACTCCATCTTCTTTCTCATCTGTGGTCTTTCCACCTCTTCTTGCTCTCTGGCCTCTTTTTGAGCTTCCAACTCATTTGCAGGTGCTTCATCCCCCTCCTCCTCTCCTTCACTATCTTCCTCACCCTCACACTCTTATTTTGCTGACTCATCCTCCTCTTCCTCACTCTCAAACTCTTTTTGCTCCTCAGTTTCTTCTCCTTCTTCAGATACCTCACGTCTCGCTGCAGATTCTGCAGTCACGTCCCTCCTCTTCCTCATTCTGACACTTTGCTCTCACTCTGTTCACACACTCTGATTTATCCATGTTGTCTTCATCTTCACTCACCTCCCTGTCCTCCTCCTCCTCTTCTTCGTTACCTTTCCTCACAAGTTTTCTTGTCACGTTCACCTTCGTCCTCCTCTGCTGCTCCACTCTCTTCAGTCGCTTGAACCTTCAGCTGTTTCCAATCTCTCTTCTTCCTGAACTTCAGCATGAATTCTATCACTTCCCTCATCTTCCTCTCCAGTGTTAGAGCTTGCGTTCTCCTCTTCTTCCTCAGAACTGCCATCTTGCTCTTCCTTATCTCCTTCAGGTTCACCCTCCTCTTCAGCCTCTGCACCACTGCTGCTTCCACGTCTTTCATCTTCATTGTCCACTGCACTCTTTCCTTCTTCATCTTCCCCATGTTCCTCATCCTCACTGTTTGCTCCATCTACAGAATATTTAAAGAAGGTCTCGTCTCCATATTCTCTTTCTTTCTCTAAGGAGGTTTCTTCATTCCTAATCTGCTTACTCAGCACTTGATTCATGATCTGATCTGTCATTTCCTGAATGGAGCGTCTTTCTGTCTGATGTCTTCCTCTTCATTTATCGTAAGTGGAGTGTGATCAGATCGAGGAGAAGACAGCTATGGAACTGCTTTTTGCTTTGTGACTTGTTCACTGAAACTTTGAAGAGCCCACTAGCTGCACCTTCAACCACAACAGCAGAAAGAACAATCGAATGCCCCTTTGGGTTTTTCCTTTCTTTAGACGGCTCATCATCTTTCTGCCTGTCTGATTCAGATACAGTGAATGTGACTCTGCAGGTTCAGAGCTTGCAGGGATTTGACTCCTCTGACAGAAAGCCCCTCGGTTCTCTCAGGGCTTTGAGAGGAAACAGCATAAGACCTCAGGAGACGTGTGATGACAGCTCAAACCTTCAGTCGTCTCAGTCCTTGACTTGGTTTCAGTGTTTTGCTTTGAACCCACCAAGATCATGTTTCACTTTGACGCCCTCTCTTTTTCTTGATCTTTTGCTTTAAATATCTGTTTAAGGTCCAACCTGTCCTTTTTCTGTGTGTGTGTGTTTTGGGAAAGTTTAGCTAATGTTTTTCACCACTGTTAGTACTTTTTTCTCCAATAAAAGCACCACAGATTATTGGGATTTTGGACTAAACAGTTACACTTTGTCCCTGGCAAGTTTGGTTGATTCACCCCCTCCAGCTGCTGTGGTTAAAATGTCCTACAATGCTTTAGCCTTGTACTTAAGGTCTTGTGGGTCATTTTGACCCAACAACAGGAGGAGCATTCAAACCAGAGTCTTTTCTGTCCTCTGGAGTATTTGGGGAAACTCCTCCATAATGTCCTGTTGGTCTTTAAATGTAACTTTAACACCTTTTCCATAGCCCCTTTTCAGCACGGTTTGACTCGGCTCAGCTCGGTCCATGTTGCTTTTCCATATGCACTTCAGGACCGGTTCTGTAGGCATGTCCAGAATCCAACTCGCCTTACCAGCTGGTGGTAGTGCTCCATTAAGCTATTTGACCATTATGTTATCATGAACATTATGCTCAGTCTGTGACTTTTTGTCAGCTCATGATCATGACTTAAACTTGAAACAGGTTTCAATACAGGGTGAGAATTTATTGTGACGTCTCTGTTAAAAACAATAGAGATTATTAAAATAATCAAATTAAACAATATAAATCCTGCTAATGAACTTTTAGTGAACTTTAGTTCACCATTAAATCTCTGATGAAGCAGATTCTATAAAAACATCTATATTTAAAATTCTACATTTTTCTTCATCATTTCATGTATTTGCACTCATTGTGTCAACTTTTATTGTTCAATTCAGATGTGTGGTTTTGTTTCTTGTATGCAGATTATTTTATTTTAGCTTTGATTTAAAGTGTAAATCTTGTTTTATGACTTGTACATCTGTGGGTTATTTTAGTTGAACTAAAGGCTGTATCTCTTTTTTAAACATGTTTGAGGGAAATATTCCTGAGAGATCCAATAATTTAGTCTTTTTATGATTTTTTTTCAGCTGAGTTAACTTTAATTAACAGATTACTGTATTTAATAAAGTCACTAAGGTGAAAACAGGATTTCACGATACAGCTGCCACAGTTTATTTATTTTAACCTTCACTAATAAAAACAAAAAAAAGTATGTACATTTTTTATACATAAAATGTTTTTAAAAATCGTTTCAACCTTCCGTCCCAGACCCGTCGCGTCCAGCCTTCTTGAGCAAGCGAGGCCGGGGCCCGGCCTCACTAGCTCGCTTTGAATTTTGTTGTCGGTCACCAAACACAAAAAAAGGCCTGGGCTTCAGCATTAGACCACGGTGTTGCCATTATTGTTTTTAAAATCTTAAAAATTGATCCAGCCACTGATCCAAGCTTGACTAATTACAAATGGCGGATCGGGTGTTTTGAAAAGTTTCTCAAAGATCCATTGACTCCGCCCCCTGACCAATCAGTGGCAGACAGTGTTCTGACGTCATGTTTTGGCGCCGGCTCGGCTCGCTTTGTACCCCAGAGAAATGAGTATAGTACTGAAAAAGGGTCCGGTTCCATGAAAAATGACTAGTGGAAAAGCCTTGGAACCGTACCGAGCTGAGTCAAATTGTGCTGAAGAGGATGAGATGGAAAACTGCTTTTGTGTTTTTTCCTTCCTTCTCAGAGTAGAAGCTTCTTTCTTATATATGTTGTCAGGAGCTCTGTTGTCAGGAGCTCTGTTGTCAGGAGCTCTGTTGGCAGGAGCTCTGTTGGCAGGAGCTCTGTTGGCAGGAGCTCTGTTGGCAGGAGCTCTGTTGTCAGGAGCTCTGTTGTCAGGAGCTCTGTTGGCAGGGCGTTACAAGCGTTTTGGTCATAGGTCCCACTGGACTAGAGCTGTTCTGCATACGCCTCTGCCTCTTTCACAGTTCGTCTGAAAGCTCTGTTTCTTTTCATGTAAGACATCACATAAGGGTTTTTTTTTAAGCGATGAAAAAGAAGGCGTTATGCCAGACAATGTTGTGCTATTAAAAGAAGTTGACACAACACAATCAATAACTGGATATGTATTTATGGCTTTAAATGTTTATGTGTTTTAATCCTCTTATAAAGATGGTCATGATTTTTTTTTTTTTTTTTTTTAACTTTTTGAAGTGAGGTTCTGTGCAAAGGTTATAAACAACATTTTACCTGTTGTAGATAAGTTAATTTTAGTTGTGTTTAATTTTGTCCAGATTGACCTGCTAACAGCTAGTCTGAGACCAAAATAAATTGCTGCCTTTTAAAAATAACTCCAATCTCTAACATTTTCGAGCTGTTTGTTAGGGAATTTTTAGTCATAGGTTATGGATGTGAGAATAAGTCTGCCCATATGTTTGGGTTAGCAGAGAGAGCTGGGTGAGGCTGCAGCATACAGCTGCTGCTCCAAGGACACCTCCAAGCCTTCTGAGTTGGGCTCAAGGGATAAGAGTATAAAAACAAGCTTCACAGACAGCTCGTGGCAGATTCTCATGACAGATCTTCACGTATACTTCCTGTATATCCTGAAAATCTGGCTTTGCAGTAAATACCAGTTAAAAATCTTCTGCTGTCGAGTGCGGTTCCTTTTGAGTAAGATGAAGTGAGAATATTTTTCTTGAACACAGTTCATGTGAACACTTTTTTTACAAACCTTTTCAACTACTTCAGTTTCACACATTGAACAATGATTTACAGAGTTGGATGGCTTTTTGTTATAAATGCACCTTGAAACACTTTCATCAGATATAAATAATAATAAAACTCTGGTAGAACAACATTATGCTGTGAAATTGATGACGATTTTTTTTTTTTTTTTTTTTGGAGTTTCTCTTAAGATGAACAAACAAGCTCATTATCAAAAAGCTACAAAAAACTGGTAGGATGAATTCATACTCATGCAGAGCCCCTTTGGAAAACACCTGTAATGTCCTTTTAACTTAAAATCAATTACTTGATTAATTTTGATTTATACTTTATGTCATATAATTTGAATCTAATCATAAATGCACATGTATAATACAAAAGATAAATAATCTTTGTGTATAGTTTAGATGTAAAGTTGGAAACCTGTAATATATTGAAATCGTAGGAAAAACTGTTTTAGGTCGATAAGGTAATATCAAGAATGTCACTGGCTACATAAGAAAATCAGCTCATTAAAAAAAAAAAAAAAAAAAAATGAATCAAAGTGCAGCTGTGGGATTCAGATGGAGAAAACTACAGAGATAAAAAGGAAAGATTTAGACATCCTTATTTGTCCATGTCTCCTGAGGATAAACACAGAGGTTAAATTGAAGTTTTGTTTAATCTGGCAACACGGTCTGAAAATGTTGAGGTTTAAATGTAAGCTTGATTTTTACAGAACTGATCACATTCACTCCAGATAAGAGGAATGGTCTCCACATGTTGGAGGAACGTGGGAAACTCCTCCACTGCTTGCTTCATCGCTGGCTGTGGAAACCATGGTGAGATATAGTAACACTCCTGCCAACTTTTCCAAGACTGGTGTCTGTTTCTGTGTGTGTTTGTGTGTCTGCACCAAATACCGTGCATGTAACAGAAGCTGCTATAGAAGGACGCTTAGTCATCCATGTGACCAGTAAAACACTGTTGGAAAGATGAAGAAACCACAATTCCATTCAGTATTTCAGTGTTACAGTACATTTGATGGAGGTTGTTTTCCACCCACACATACAGTATGTATGCTGAGGTGTGCACAATTCCTGGAAAACTCAGTGTTCAGCTGCTTCCTGCCTTTCGACTACAGTTCTTTTAATTTAAAGCAGAAAGAAAAAAGCCTTAGGGGGAACATAAAACTCAGCAGCATTTATTAATGATTCACTGGAAAGTATTCTGCATTTATCACTTCTATCAAAATGAAATCCTCCCAAAAACTGATAAAATAATATATTCTATTACCGTAAAAATTCAGCCTTTAGCTACAGCTTGAATGATATTTATTTTCTTAAAAGGTTCTCCCCCCAAAAGAAACATCAGCAACAAAGAAACTCTTATTCATCTCATCATCATTTAGTATTTATTACTCGTTTGTGGTGAGCCTTCATTGAAACTTTTACTAAAAACACAAATAAAAGATTTTGCTTTGCTGAAAGGCCTTTTAGACTGAAGACTGTCCTTTTCATTAGCTGCTTCCTGGTATGATTTGTTTTCATTCTGTTTTCTACAGAAATGCAGCAGAGTTGTGTTTTTATTTAGTTACATTTGGTTCAAGCAGCGTTCTGGATTGAGACTTGTGTGTGGCGTGCTTTGCTCTGACAGGATGATGGTGAATGTGGACTTGATAGCTTCGAAGAATGCACACAACTTCAAGCGTGAGTGCAGATCTGCAGGATAAAAGTGGGAAATAGCGTTCTTTGAAAGCGTTTTCAGGTTTTGGAGATTTCTGGACATTTAGCGAGATGAGCTGAGGCGACTCCCCGAACAGCTCTGCAGACTGTTTTCCTGAAAGACAAGAAACAAAACCAGAGAAGTGAAGGTCTGAAACAAATCCCTGCAGCCCCCACGAGCAGCTGCATCATAGAGCACAGCAGAGCACGTTGGTGCAACACTTCTCCCTACTGGAGCTGAACTGGGATTACAACCAAGATGTAAAACACTGAGGGGAACTTTACACTTTCTATAAAAAACTAATAATAGCCTTAAATTAGGCCATATTGGAAAGTATCATCAGGTTTGGAATGTCAGCGTGGTATGGTTGGTAATCTCTCTGTGCAATTTAAATCTAAACTTAATCACATGCTACTTACTGCAATGAAGGTGATAGGACGGACTGATCACCTCTCCCTGCAGTCTGTCTATGAGGAGTCTGTCTATGAGGAGTCTGTCTATGAGGAGTCTGTCTATGAGGAGTCTGTCTATGAGGAG
>JARVLU010000255.1:23057863-23074227 GCA_031762415.1 Simpsonichthys santanae
GAATGTCATGATTTCAGCTCCCTGCCTCCTCTGCTCTTTGCCACCTGCAAGCACTCTTGGCCACGCCCACTTCTCCATTCTGCACGTTGAACATCTGATCAGCTGTTGAGCTGCAGGAGGAAGCTTATCCTGCAGTGTGGGCTGCATAGAGGTGCAGGAGGTGTTAAATAATTTAAAATTTATTTTAAATAAAATTCCATGCTGATTGTGCGGCTCATCCATCAATCAGCCAGTTGTGTGTCATGTCCAGTCTTATTCTGAAAAACTGCGATAGAGCAAGTCTGCGATAAACGAACCGCAAAGTAGCGAGGGAACACTATTACTTTTTTATGCCTGATAAATGAGAGAAAGCTGTTAATTTGCATGGAAACCATCTTAAGTGTGTCAGAATTATTCTGAAGGAGAGAAAGAGAATTACATTGCTTCTGTTTTCTCTTTACTAAGGCACAACAGTTGGAGTTACAAACACTGCATCTGTCATTTCTACTGCACCCATAGTTACGTCGACAAGCTCTCCATCTCCAAGTCCATCCACGACGAGCGTTCAGTCCACAGACGGCAAAGTTGGCATGCATACCGTTGTCACGCATGCTCCAACATCTGTAGCTACAACTTTAGGGATGGGTCAGGTGATGGTGGCATCTCCGGGGCTGTCTGCAGCGCTGCAGGGGGCTGCCCAGTTGTCCACCAGCTCCAGCTTTGCAGCCATGGCGGCTGCTGCGGGGCTCAACCCCAGCTTGATGACATCATCCCAGTACGCTCCAGGGTTAGTATATGTCCCTTTCAAATAAACAGCAATGTTTTCTTTGTTATTGTTGTTGATCTGATCTTTTTTATGTATTCAGGGGTGCCCTTCTCAGTTTGGCGCCTGGGGGGCTTGGCAGCGCGCTCAGCCCTGCTCTCATGAGTAATAATACCCTGGCTACCATTCAAGGTGTGTGTTAGTGACACAACAATCCACCCTGTACTTATTTTCTGATCCAAAATATACAAAAAATAATAAATAAAAGCAGTTTTAAGAAAATAAAAAGGGCTTTGAGGATATCAAAATTTAAAAAAAAAAAACATTGTCAGTGTTTTTACAGACTGACAAATCCAGAAAGCTGTACCTGATGGGTAAAAAAGGTACTTAAAGTAAAGTCCAACCTTTTAGGGTGTGGCAGGAAGAGATGAGGATAAATGTAACACAAATTGTACCAAGATTAATAGTATTTCATTGCAAAATGCAATTATTTGTTTGTAACCATTTATATTTATACTAATGTTGTTTTTTAATGCTTACCTTGGGGGTTATACATTTTGCACAGAGGGCCAATTCCAATTTTTTTAAGAATAACTGTTATTATAACAACAACTAGACTGAATTAAAAAAAAAAAAAAACATTACAAAACTGCATGCATCAAAGATACTTTTTGATGAATTTGTATAAACTAATGAGGCCACATTTGCATTTTTTTTAAACAAATAAAATCATGTCTCGCGCCACAGATGTAATCGTGCTGAGTAGAATTAGGTAAACGATAGCTCTGTTTAAAACTGCTCCATCTCTTCGCAGCACTGGCATCAGGCGGCACGATCTCGCTCCCGTCTCTGGACGCTAGTAACCTGCTGTTCGCCAACACTTCAGCTGCTAACACACCCAACCTGGTAACCACGCCGCTCTTCCTGAATCCTCAGAATCTGTCACTGCTCACCAGTAACCCCGTCAGCCTGGTGTCGGGCGGGCTCCAGGTCACCGCTGACGCCCATCATCAAGCCGCCTCTGCTGCCGTGCCTGTGCAGACGTCGACCATTACCACTGCCTCCAAGGCTCAGTGAAGCCTCTCGGGCTGCGTCCTGAGTGAACGCTTGTTTCCTACGTTGAACACTACTCCTGCCACACTATGTGGGGATCGATCCGATGGTCTGATGAAGGGTTTGTGCTTCACCACCCACTCCACAGTCTTTAACATTGTACCTAACGTAATTTAATCTTTGTGCTGCCACCAAAAAGACAACGACCTCCAATATAATTGGGTTTAGTTCATTTTTTTACGAGGTCATTTTTTTTAACGTTTGAACCTCTTTCTACAAACACTGTTGTTGGCCTGCCGCTCTTTGTGTCCGCGTGGAAAACAAACTCGGCACCATCAAACTGTTCATTATAATGTACATATATTTCTTCCCGATTGCAGGTCAGAATTTTCTCTGAAATACTTCTAACTAAAACCAAAAATGTTTCTCTTAACATTCAAACTGAACCGTTTTCAGTCATTTCACAATGTTTATCACAAAGAGGTTTGTGCATCACTTTTTTTTCTTTTCTTTTTTTGACAGGCCTCGACTTAAATCATATCAGACGTCAAACTTTTTTTTAAATCCTGTTTATTGTTTTTATATATATTTTAAGAACATTTTAATACAAATAAGTTAAGATTAACTATCACTTTTTAATCGTGGTTATAAGGCTTTAAAAACAAGTAATAAGTGGCCGTTTTATAAAGGTTATCGTTGCTTTAAGGGTCAGAGGGAGCACATGTGTCCCTCTGAGTCTCTTCTCTGGAAACACTGACTTTTCCATTTTGCTGTGGTGGTGAAGATGCCACTGAGCTTTTGTAAAATGATGGTCTAAGTGTGGAGTATTTACACTGACAGAAAATGACTTAAAGCGTTACATTAAGAGAGCTGCAGGCACGGTCTGCCTCTGAACGAAGGGGATTTGGGTTGTGATATATATTTAAAAGCAGGATATCATATTTGGAAGCAGGAAGTTGTTTGCGTGCGTCGTTCCCAGCTCTTTTAGCAGCTGTGCGGTCCACCATATTCTGCAGTGTGTTTATTGTATGGTGGCGTTGGCTTGATTGGGGTTTATTTTATTGTTTTCTTTTTATTAATAGTACTGTCATATCTACTTGTGCACAGTATCTGTACCAAAAAAACTGGATTGATGAGCTGCAGTCTGCCTATTTTGGGAGAAATGAATACCTACTTTAAGATATACCAAAAATATTTGTTAGAATAGTTGCTGTGTGTATTCGGTGTAGTTTAGTCTTGTCAATATATTTATGAATACAAACTTTCTCTCTTTGTTAACAGAATATAGAAATGCAATATTTTAATGATCATTTTCCAAAGATTGCAATTTTTTTTTTCAAACGTCTCTTCACTCAATTTTTAATTGGCAGCACAACTGACCAAAAATGAGGAAGATTGGTGGGTTGTAAAAAAATATATATTTTATTATTATTTTAAATTTAATTTTACTTTTTTTTTTTTTTTTTTGGACCACCTGGGCCTCGCCCTTGATGCTTACCGGTAATCTGGTGTTCTGTGAGCTTTTTATCAGCTCGTTTTTTTCTAATCCCTCGTGGTAGCATTTTTTAAAAGATTTGACACCATGGTGGAGCGGGTTTGTTTATTGGTTGGTTTTGTGCTACTATTCAGCCATAAAACAACAGCTTGAACCAAAGTGGTTTTACTCAGTAGTTGCTGTGCCTGTTGGAGCACACTGTTATACAATTTTCAATCTCCACAGATTTAATTTTTTCCTCTCGTCTCCCATCTTGGTCGATACCAGATTTTCCCAATGTGGTGCTGCTGGATCACAAAAACTTAGCTTTAACAACTTGCTGCTGGAGCTCCTGATAGAGCTGAGCTGTCTCGAGGCCTGCATGCTTCCTTTATAGCTTTACGACTACACCCTGTGAAAATCGGGGTTCTGTAGTTTTGGCCTTCCTTGCTTGAAGGCTCACCTTTGTAAATGCATCGATCTGATCATCGGAGAACATTTTCCACCTTTTCTCGGCACCACTACTTCAAACCATTGTGTTGCCAAACTAATGCTTTTGTGGACGAGTTTAAAACCTGCCAAACCATCTTTCCCAACACAGCTGTGGGGATGAGACATTACACTTGTGTTCAAACCCCACACAAAAGTAGCATCGTCGTGTACCATAACCATACCTGCAGTGATCATTTTGTGGATGTTTTTTTTTTTTTTTTTTTTTTCCTAGTTTTGACTGAAAATACCTCAGCAGCATTTCAATATAGGATTCACCTTTAGACATTTCTGTGTAGAGCTTTGTAGAATGTACTGTCGGGCTCGCCATTCATAGGAACGGTACAGAAAAAGGACAACTACTGCTATTTTCTAGAACTACTATTTATGGGGTATTTCCTGGTTTATATATAATTTTGTTTTTTACTTTTTGAGATCTTTCTTGCCAAAGTAAAAGCCTTTCTCTTTGTAGCTTGGTGGGTGTCTGTTTGGCTGCTCGTGCTGCTGGCCTCTTCAGCTTCAGGGCCTCGGGCGGCCCAGAGCCTCAGTCAAGATCCAGTGTGCTCCGTTAGCTTGCTAGCACGACAAACCAGTCTGCATCATAGGATGTTACTGAAATATTTATCTGAGGAAAGACTTAAGAATTAGAGAAATAATCTTTTCTTAATTCTATTGATATAAATATAAATATATATATATATATATATATATAAACACTTGTAAGATATTCACATTTTATATTTGATCTAGTATGTTATCAAGACTGAATGTAGTGTTTATGCGTAACTCGAACATATTTCCCCTCAATCTTTTTTCTTTTTGAAGCTGACCAAAAACAAGGAAACGATCAGCTCGGCTGAGAAGTTGTTTCAGCGAGCTGTTTTTGAGCGGAGGGTTTGTCTCTGAATAACTGATCTTATGACTTTAATATTATTATTATTATTGTTTTCTTTTGGGTTGAATTATTGTGGATTGAATTTGCTGTGCCGTCTTTAACAATCATTTGTTTTAACTTTATGCCTTCTTGATTGTTTTGTATAGTGTGAAAGGGCGAGATCACTGGCTTTTCTTAGTTGGACAGAAAAGATTAATATCATTTATGCCTTATTGTTATGTAGAAGACATGAGCATTGTAGCATTCTGTTTCTGTGCGTGTGAGAGCTCAACCGGTGCATTGTTTTCCCACTGAAACAGTACGGTGTACTTTGGGCATTTTAGAACGTAATTACGTTGCCACCTGTTGTTTAGGTTCAAACAGGTTGGGATAACCTGAGAGGAACGCTTTACTAATAATTCCAGCAACTGAGCATGTTTGTTTTTATAGAGAAAAGTGAGTCTAACCCTTTTCTGGTGCATTTTCTTCATCTTCCAGCAGGCATCGTTAGTAATTTTTTAAAAATTTTCTCCAAGAAAAGTTGACGATTGAGTCCTTGTTGTTTTGTGGGTTCCTCTACTGATTAACCAAAGTCTTTTAGCAAGCTGTTGCCAAGCCAGCTCTGGATTAGTTTTGTAGAATCTAGAGTGTATGCTCAGCTTATATGGTTGTAAGCTGTTTTCTTGGCACCTAACTTGGCTCATAGTGCTTCACTGTCAGTAGGTGATTGTGACTTGTTTTTTTATTTTTTTGAAGATGTTCTAGCGGATCAACCAGGCAAATTTTTAGAGTGCGCCGACCCACCACACTGGTTTGCTGGTCTGTGATGTCGAGAAAGGGCATGTGAAGCGCCAGTACAGCAAAATAAACTGTTATATACCTCATTTCTAGCTCAAACCTGGGTGAAACCTGCTTTAATCTATTTAAAAAAAAAAAAAGGAAATAGTTTTTGGACGTTAAAAACAATGTTCAGACTTGTCTGTGGAGAAGCCTGCTCATACCTGTACTTTGTGGGTTCTGCCACAAGGGGGCAACAGATTACACACAGTGCTCTCAAATGTCTGCTGTCTCTTTAATAACTGTATTTTTGCTGCACACTGTCTCTTAGCATTAAACAAATTATTGTTAAGTTTTATAAATTATCCTTTCTTGCCGCTTAACTTATTTTTCCAACACCCCCCCCCCGCCTTTATGTTTGAACGCTTATTTTAAGTTTGACAATCCTGTTTTGTTGTTAAGTCTCAGTCTGACCCGGTGCAGGTATGTGTGCGTGTCTTCCCCACATGACGGGTGCGTCGTCGCGGCCCCGCTCTCGGTCTCTTGCGGTACCAACGCTAACCAAAGACTTTTAACTTGATTGTATCCGAACGCCGCCGTCTCGCCCGTCCTCGCCTCACTGCTCAGCTGCACGCCCTTCGCTTCGTCTGCAGAGAGTCTGATTTTCGTCCATGTTGAATGTGCGTCCTGTCAGGTGCAGCGGTTTCAGTGCCTGTGGGCGGGGCGGGGGGGTGTTTGTGGGGCTGGAGCGGGCTTCTGTGATGGGCACACAAACCAATGTGGCAATGAGCTGGGTGGTGTTTAATACACACGGAGGGTGGATCCTGTGCACGCTGAACCTGCTCAGGACTTCCTGTGTTTTGTCTTGAGCTCTGTTGCTAAGACCCCCCCTCTCCTCCTCCCTTCCATTGTCTCTCTCTTTCAAGGACTGTGGCGAAGATGCTGTTTCTATTTCTTATCATGCGTACACTGTAGTTGCAGGACACCCCTCTTCCTCCCCATCCTCTTCCTCCTACAGCCTTCTTACGGACTCTGATCAGCTGTGACACTATGCACCATGGTCCTTCACTCTGCACGGACTGTGTCCCTCGGGCTCAGACCGTCGGGCTTCAGCGACACTTTGTTTAATGCTTTACTCCAGGTGAGGTTTCAGGACCCCACAAGCACTAATCCCAAAGCAAGAACCCAAATATTTAACTTTTGACAAGCGCAGATACCAAAGATCTCTCTCTGTCCTGTGTTTTCTCTCCTCTCTGCCCTGCAGCATGTGTGTTAAGAGACAAACCCAGCACTGGCTTTAGTCCTAGCCTCAGTAATTCCAAAGCTTAGATGTATATTTTGGTATATTTCTGAGAAGAAAACAAAACAAAGAAACATTAAAAAAACTTTTTTTTTCTCTCCTCCTGTTTGTTTGTTGTAACCTTTTTTCTGTCACAGCATGGAACTAACTGCAGAGCTGTCTTACTCTTGGTAGGTTAAAGATTAGTATTTTTGTATGTTTTTGGGTGTCGTGTGCGAATATCAGTTCACAGTTCAAGTGATCATGACTTTCATGAAAAAGAAAAGAAGAAATGGTTCAAAGGATGCCAACCATGTACATATTACGTCAGTGTATCAAGAAATGCTTTCTGTACAAACATTTCACTTTGGAAACTTGGGCTTATCTAAAGGAATGTTTCCGTTTTCTTCCTCTGCAGTCTCGTACAAACGCTCTCCAAGACTCGAATGTAAAGAGTTTTGGTTTTCACCATGAAATACAAAACAGAGGGGGCACTGCTCTGATCTGATTACAAAAAAATAAATAAAAAAACATAAAAATAAAGGCCTCCAGTCACGGCGGTGTAGTTATGAATGATTGTGTAGGAGTTTTAAGTATGTGAATCAGGATAGTAGATTTTGATGCATTTGTCTGCTGTATTTTTTTGTTTGTTTTTATACACATACAAAGATAATCTTTTACTGTAAATGTACAGTTCTTTTTTTTGTTGTAAACCTCATTAAACCATTTTCCAAATGTTTTGACATGCTTTGTTGGACTTCTGTCGGTGCACTTTACATGCAGAATCATTACACACTTAACAAAATGCTCATTCCACATGTCGGCTTACAGTGAGTGGGTAAAATGTTCAATAACTGAAAAATATCAAATTAAAAAAAGGCTTTAAAATTAAAGTAAAAAGTCCTGCATGCATGTAAATGGTTCATTTAGCAGTTTCAAAGACAAATGGTAAAGAGCAAATTATTTCTATTTAAAGCTGAACACAGTTTTTCATACATTCATAGTAAAAAAAAAAAAAGTATTTAGCAATACTGCCGTTTGATCATCGGGTACTTCAGTGCACAGCTGGAGTGCTGCTGGGAGTAGATTCACGTCGGTCACTCTGCTGGGTTTGAGTCTGTGGTTAAAAGGAAAATTAAAAGTGCTGCATTATTATTTTTAATGTTTAATTTTTTGGATCAGGGGACAAAGTGACAGAATTCGTGCTGCCTGCAAATAAATCTTTAAAAGCAAGGTTCATCATTTGGTGAGTTCTCTCACAACCGACAGATGACCACATTTACCACCAGGTTTATTATAAACTTATGTTTAGAACGTTTTCAGACACTCAGTGTTATGTTTAATGTTAACATAAAATAGTTTATTCCTTTGTAAACATGATGCTTCTCAGTGGTGGATCAAACACTGCACTGCTTACCGTTAGTTTTATTGTATTTACTATTAAAATAAAGTGCTAAACTGGGTTACTTTCACAATGTTTGTTTCTCAACATCTAAATCTACACATTTTCACAAAACATTTTTAGAACGATTAATGTATTTTATTGTAATATCTTTCTTAGTTTGAGTTAGTTTCTTTAAAACTGATCTGTGGTGTTACCAGTAATCAGTGTCTTACCTGCACCAGTTGATAAACCTTTACACAAAAATCCCTTTAATAATGGGGCTGGTGAGTGCACATGTTGTAAAAAAAAATCTTCAAGTCAGAAATCCTTTAAAACTTTTTAAAGATTATATAATATGATGTTACATTACATTATATGATATGATTGTCTATTGTTGATTGTTCAAGGAAAAAACTTTTGCTGTATTGTTGTTGTTGTCATCATCCTTAGTTTGTAGCCAGGTCTCTCTTGTGAATGAGTCCTCGAGGCTCAATGAGATTAACCTGCCTAAATAAAGGTTGAATGAATGAATAATATGTTACTAAACATTCCTTTTAAGGACTGAGGTTTGAGAGGAGTGAAGGAGACCATCTTTGTGAAAGAAACCGTCCATCATTAAACAGGGGCGGAGCCTCCATGTTCAACTGTCCCCCCTCTTTGCTAGTGTCTATCAGCCACCTGTAACTAGGAAGTGGCCATCAGGGTGCTGATGATCCATCGTTAGGGTGATGGTCCTTTATCACGTGAACAGCTAGTTCTTGCTGTCAGCAGTAAACTGGTTGATCCACTACGAGAAGTGGCTGTTCATAAACCTGACTGGCGAAGTCTTCTGGATGAAACATTTCAGCACACTTTTATTTTAATTAAAAAAAAAAAAATTTTTGCATCTAGTCAGAGGACCTGACAACTTTACTAGACTCTTAAGAAAATATTTATTAAATTATTTTTAATGTTTCATGGAGGCTTTGTCCAAATTTGCACCCAATCCAGTGGGAAAAATAAAAAAGCCACAAAGGTCAAATAATAATCATTAAACAGATTATTTCAGTCCTGAATATTCAGCGCACTTTAAACTTCCCTCAGTTTTTCTGAAACAGATCCATCACATGAGCCAAAAGGTTTGAGTGAACAACTTTACTGCTGATATTTATGATTTCAAACTACAAAAGTGGATCGCCTTACCTTTGCTTTCTTTTTCTTGCCGTGTTTTGTCTACAAAAACAAAACGACATGATGAGAGCGGAACAAACGGGAAGGTGACCATTAAAATACGACTCAGAGGATGAACCCACTTTGGCTTTCCTCGGTTCAATCGCCTGGTAAGTGTCAGTGTCCTCTGGCCTCTCCAGCTCCTGCAGACCGAAGTAAAACAATAAACCCAACAAATCACTGCACATCTGGTCGTCAAGGGCTCAGGAGGCCATCTTACCTGATAAATGTCTGCCTTTTCCTCCTATTTATCATGGAACAGAACATAAAGAGAGACGTTAATGTACATATCATCTCATAGTTAGATGTTTAATGTAAACAGCTATAAATAAAACTGAAAAGATAATCTGAAGATCCAAGACTTACTGGCACCAGATCGGCTCGTGGCATTTTTGAAAACTGGACCGAGATGAAACAGAACAGAGGTGGATTAAAGTTAAAACCATTCCTTGAAATTGTGTTTTTGTCAAAAAACAGAATTACAAGCCAAAAGCTGTCTTCAACGGATGATGTCAAAGGCAGTTTCACCTTTTCAGAGGAATTATGATTAAAAAAGGACTGGGAAGTCTTGATTTTGTACTGACTTCAAATATTCAAATGTATCCTTCATAAACACATTTATTTTCATAATTTATCAGATTAATCCACTGCTTGTCGCACAAGTCCATGTTGAATAAAGTTATCTTTTAGTAAATTTCAAACAATTTCTTAAAATATAACAATCATCTGATAACCTAACACATCTAAAAACTTACAGTTTAATAAATGCTCGTTTTATATATATTTTAAGAAAATGTCTCAAATCTTTGAAATGTGACCTAATTTGTACCAACTCACTCGTTAATCATAACTTCAGAGTCATTCTCGTTTTTTTTTTTTTCTATGTGTATGCAATATGTTTGTGACAAAAATTTTGAAAGTGTAGATTAAAGGCTTTATAAAAATAAATAAATAAGTAAACAAGTCACAATAACCCAAACAGTCCTTATTTAGACACCAACAGGTTGTTGCTTGATTTAGAGTTTGGTGAAAACTGTATTGTGACAAAACTTTGAGAGAAAAACAAAACAACAAACTTTTATGTTAAATTTTTTTTTTTAAGTCCATAAAAGCAGCTCAGTGATAAGAATGAGGAAAAAAAAAAGTATTTTTATCTGGCAAAGTATAAAATAAATAACATTTGTATACAGTACTTAAATTAAAGAAATTGCATTTCCTGCATAAATACAGTGTAAATACTTGCTGCTGAAGAACTCACTGAATAACAGCTGAAATTAGCTAAAAACATGCGGAAATGCTGAAATTGAAGAACAAGCCTAAGTTAACAGAATAAAGCAAGAACACGTGTTGATTTAGATTTATACATACTGTATATATAGCTGAAACAGCTGAAAATGCAAAATGAAGCTTACCAGAAGGAAATGGAACGAGCTGAAATGAGCTAAAGAATTGTGGAATTAGCTGAAAAGGCTAAATTTTAGCACAAAAACAGCTAAACAGTAGATGAAATAGAAGAAATTTTTTAAATGAGCACATCAAGCTGAAATTAGCCGAAAGAAGTTAATTAGGCTGAAAATAGCAGAAATTTCGACAAAAAAAAAAAACAACAACAAAAAAACCCAAACTTGAATTTCTGTGAAAACACCTGCAATTAGCCAATAAATTATAAAAAAATAGATACCGGTAGCTGAAAAGGTAGAACAAGCTTAAATTAGCAGAAAAAAGCAGAAACAACACGTTTGCTGAAAGAAGCATAAATGAGCACAAAAAAGTGAAAATGATCTGAAAATAGCTGAAATTGGCTAAAAACTGCTATAAAGTTAGCTGAAAAAACCCCAACTGTAAATGTTGTGAACAGAGCTAAACATTTGAAGGATTCAATTAAATTCAATTAAAAATAATTTATTAACCGCAGAGGGAAATTAAATGTTGTAACTCATCCTCCTGGTTTCATTAAAGAGTGGTTCTAGATGCTGATGTGGGCAGGAAGGATCTCTTGTCTGTCTTACAGCAGATCTGAAGAAGCCTCTGACTGAAGACACTCTGTTGTTGTATGACAGTCTGATGAAGACGATGCTGAGGGTTGACTATAATGTTCTTCATTTTATGAAGAATCCTTCTTTGGACAGTCATCTCCAAAGGTTCTAGAGGAGTCTCCAGAACTGAGCCAGCCTTCTTTATGAGCTTGTTGATCTTTTTTAGGTCACTTGCTCTGGTTCTGCTACCTCAGCAGATGATGACAGAAGAGACAGCACTCTCTACAACAGACTTGTAGAAGATGTGCAGCATCTTGCTGCAAACACTGAAGGACTTCAGCTTCCTGAAGACGTCTGCTCTGTCCCTTCTTGTAGATGGTTCACTGTTGCATCTCCAGTCCAGTTTGTTGTCCAGGTGGGCCAACAGAAGTCTCTCTAGGACCTTCATGATGTGGGATGTCAGGGCAACAGGTCTATAGTCATTGAGGACTGATGGGTGAGGTTTATTTGGTACTGGAACAAGGCAGGAGGTTTTTCACAACACTGGAACCTTCTCCTGGGTCAGGCTAAGGTTGAAGAGGTGCTGCAGAACTCCACAGAGCTGCTCTGCACAGACTTTTAGGACTCTGGGACTGACACCATCTGGACCTGCAGCCTTATTCTGGTTCAGTCTCTCCAGCTGCTTCCTCGCCTGAATTCTAGAGACACAGAGGGGGGAGGTAAAGGAGGCATTAATATCTTCGGAGTTGGTTGAAGACCAACATGTAAAAGAAGAAGGGTCCATGACTGAGGTGGCAGATACAGTATTTGAGGTGTGACAGGACAGCCTTGGGTCAAAAGAGGGTGGTATTTCTGTTTGGCTGTGGGCAAGAGAGGAGGATGCTGAGCTTGTTCCTGAACTGAACCTATTGAAGAATGTGTTCAGTTCATTGGCTCTGTCCAGGCTTCCATTTTTCTGATCCTCCTTCTGCTTGAAGCCTGTGATCTTCTTCATCCCTGACCGCAACTCTCTGATATTGTTCTGCTGGAGCTTGCACTCCATCTTCTTCTTGTACATGTCCTTGTTGTTTCTTATCTTGACTTTTAGTTGCTTCTGTGTACTCCTCAATAATTCCCTGTCTCCATCCCTGAAGGCTTGTTTTTCTGGTTTAGCATTTCCTTCAGGTCAGTGGTGATCCAGGGTTTGTTATTGGGGAAGTATCTCACTGTTCTGGTAGGGACGGTGTTGTTTACACAGAAGTTTATATAGCTGGTCACACACTCAGTCATGGTATTGATGTCCTCTCAATGTGGCTGACACAGTGCATCCCGGTCTGTAGCCTCACAACAACCCTGCAGGGCTTCTTCAGCTTCCGTTGACCATTTTCTCACTGTTCTCTTTATCACAGGTTGCCTCTGAACAAGGGGTTTATATTTTGAGCAGAGAAACATAAGATTATGATCTGATTTGCCAAGAGGGGAGGTCTTGCTTTAGGGGCCGTTTACACGGCGCATATTTTGAGTGAAACCACACCTTTCTCTCTGCGGTTCTGCCGATCGTTAACACGACACCACTGACCCCCTCTTTGAAGCCGAAGGTTTTTGAATCCACCTTCCAAAGTAGAAGTTTTTCACTGACCAACGGGGGATGACGGGGTCACTGACCCCCCGTTGATAACATAAACATCTCCCGCTGCGTCTTTGTTTGAACCACATGCGAGTACGCGTACACGGACAACCGGTGTGGCATTTCTATCAACAATGGCGGCGGACACACACCGCTTTCTGAACTATGACTGATGGAATATATTTTGAGTCTCATATTTAATTAATCTACACCTGAATCTAGGTGCTGTGACTAACATGCGTGTTGGAAGAGACACAGCTGGATCTGGTTCTAATGTTGTTGTTTACTGAATGAGGCAGGCGGATATTTCACATGTCGCGCTGCACTATAACATACGAAATGTGCTAAATAATAACAGGTTAACAAAAATAAACAGTATTTATGTTAGCGTGGGTGATATATAAAGTTATCTGAGCTAAATGAAGCTATCTGGACTCAAGTTACGTGATTTAAATGATGCGTAACATGTTGCATTTTGTTAATAAACTGTGCTATCTTTACAATTTGGCAAACTGTGGTTTCAAGCAGGTTTTGATTTTTAGTGTTACATTGAAAAAACATCAAAACTGAAAAAAAATGTTTGATACGAGTGACAAATATATTCTCCATGATGCTGTTGCCACCATGCTTCATAATGGGAATGTAGTTTTAGATGCCACTAGACATTTTCATAGCTAAAATGTTCAAACTCAGGGTTCAAGGTTCTTTGTCATTCGCATTACATGTGGTACAGGAAGTGGAAGTGATGTTAAAAATGTCAAGTCCATGTGTACATTTAAGAAAATGATCAAAACTGAATTGTTAAAAAATATATTTGAAGTAGCTTAATGTGCATTGTATTAGAGTTAGAAAAATTAGAAAGTTATTTGTTTTGTTGTGTTACATGAAGATCATTATTGTTTTAACTAATTGTTTGAAAAAAGGAGTATATATAATAAGATTTTTTTTTTCTTTCTGCTATCTTTCATTTTATATGTTATCGTTTATGGGAGTGTTTTGTATTGTATTTTAAACATTTACAAATTAATTAATTAATTAATTAAATAATTTCATATTTTATGTTTAAAACAACATGTTAGTGTTTTGAATGTTTTGAAAAACTGCTGTAAAAAAACAGTTGAAGCAGTAATAATGCCCCAATATCACCACAAAGCTAAGAAAGGGACTAAAATAAACACATTCTACTTAAATTCCCATGTTTATTTTAACAAAATTACATAAAATCCTGTAAACATGGTGTGTGCCCTATGTGGATTGAAACAAACCACAACAGAGTGAGACCTCTTCATCGCTGTGCTGCCTTTTAATAAACATGATCTCACACAACTGGCCAGGTGAGGCAGTGACAGCTCCTCCAGCTGACTCTCAGAAGGAATGTGACGTACTCCATTGACTTGGAGCGGAGGAAACTCGGAAAAAGATTTTTCAGGAAACATTTCTTTTCCTGCCAGCTGCCTTTTGAAGATCTTAGAATTATGGATAAATTAAAATCTGTTTTAAGTGGTGAGGAGGCACGAAGAGAGGACAGAAACGTTTTACAGGTAAAAATAAAACAACCATAAACGTTCAATGTTATTGCCTAAAACACCTGCTGGGTTGTCAGTTGACCATTTAGCAACATTTTTTTCTTCCTACAGACTGTGAATGAAGCCTCATCTTTAAGCTGGGCCACACGTATAAAGGGCTTCATCGCCTGTTTCGTGGTGGGAGCTGCATGCACAGTTTTGGTGATTATTTCATGGCAATGACAGTTTTAAGAACAGATTGTTGCTCTGCTTGTTACAGGAGAGTCCAGGCAGAGCTGATGTGGTCTTACTGGTTATTCATGCTCAGAGGAATGTGGAGGATATGCTGCAAAACCCTTCCTTAAACTGAAGTGATTCACAAAAGGATTTACTGCTGTCTTGTGTTTGTGTTTACAGGGAGTGTGTGCCCTCTTTCTGCCCAGGATTGGTCTCACTCTCTTTATTGTCTTTTACACCTTTGGAAACATATGTGCTCTTTGCAGGTAAAAGTCAAAATTGTGATTTAACATCTGTATGGGCATGATATTCTTGTAAAAAATAGACTACTTAAAAGCATTCGGTAGACAGAGTCTTAATGTTCTATATTTTGTCCAACAGTACAATGTTTCTGATGGGTCCAGTGAAGCAGCTGAAGAGGATGTGTGACAAAACTAGAGCATTGGCCACCACTATTATGCTGGTAATTCTATTCCTTCACTAAGTTTTAAATATCTGCTAGCCTAATTTTTCAATGTATGGGGGTGAAAAAACATTGGAAAGATTACCCTGATGCATGCTCAATAATCCAGGTAGAAAAATCTAAAAAAAAGCTAAGTCTGGTCCTCTGGACAGAGGTAGCTAAAAAAAAGCTAAGCCTGAAAAAGCTAAGCCTAAAAAAGCTAAGTCTGGTCCAGAGGACCAGACTTAGCTTTTTTAGATTGGAAAGATTAATTTGGATCTTTTCAAGTGGAGTTCTGCAGAAACTTTATCGACAATTAATACTCTGTGTTGCAAGTTTACTAAATAACTTAAATTTAAATGTATTAAAATATAATATAATAAATATTTATACTATTTAAACATTTTCTATGGGGAGTGTTTGTGTAGAGGTTAGAAAAGGTGAGCCTGTGATCAGAAGGTTGCCAGTGATATCTCCCAGGCCAACAACATCAAAATGTGTGTGGGAAAGATGAGGCTCCCACGCCTGCCTCCACCATTTTTTATTTTTCCCCACTCTGGGCCCTTGAGCAAGGACCTTAACCCCGACCATCTTCTACACCAGGGTCTCTAGATGACAGCTCTCTGCTCCACACAGCTGTGGAGCTCTGTGATTGTGTCAGGAAGGGCATCGGGCATAAAAACAATTGCCAAGTCTTGGTGCAAGTTTGTTTGCTGTGACAACCCCTGAAAAAAGGAGCAACTCAGAAAAGAAGGAAAAAATTCCAAGTGCTTTCAGTTAGTAATACGCTAGTCATATTTGCAAGAAAACAATAAAGATAAAAAATTCCCATCTCCATGATGCTGTTGCAACCATGCTTCACAATGGGAATGTGGTTTTAGATGCCACCAGACATTTTCATAGCTAAAATCCTCAAACTCGGGGTTCAAGGGTCTTTGTCAGTCGCATCACATGGTAGAGAAAGTGAAACAAAATTGTGTACTCAAGGTCCCAGTTACACCAATAAATAGCAAAAATATAAAGTATAAAAAGGAAAAGGAGTGCACGGATCTAAGATATATGCTGAATAATAATATGTTTGTATAATAGGCAGTGGTGTAGTCTCCATTTTTTGTAGTGGAAATACTGTGCTTAGAAATGAAAATACACTGGTTAGTACAACGTAATTGTCAAGGTAATCGTCAATTTATTTTGATTTCCCCAATGCACCTCCCTAGGAAGTGGAAGATAATGGATGGATATATAACACACACACACACACACACACACACACACACACACACACACACACACACACACACACACACACACACACAC
>JARVLU010000255.1:23161445-23172252 GCA_031762415.1 Simpsonichthys santanae
ATGCCTATGTATAATGTAGACTACACCACTGCTCTGTAACCAGCCACAGCTGCAAATACAACAATTTTTATTAAATGATTTAAAAAATAAAAGTCTCCCTGACTGAAGATACTCACATCCAGCCGTCGTCCTCCTACCCAGGTGTGAGTGTAGGCTCCGTTCTGCATCAGGATCAGGTTCATCACTCCTCTGGACGTACTGACTGCTGATGGAGGCCAATTGTCCCTGACAAAAGAACTTCAGACAAACAAAGACTAAAAGAAACATGGGGTTATTTTAAATGACGGCAGTGTGTCCGGTGGATGAGGAAGGCCTCAGTGATACCTCAGCATCCCCATACTTCTTTGGTGCTTTGAAGAACTGCTAACACTTTCCATCAGAGAGCATGACCGGACAATAGCGCTCTCCTGTGGCTAAGAAACAGGATTACAGCTTTTTGAAACCACGTTGCTGCATTTGAAGTTTTACACAATTGAAAAACATCTTCCTCACATTTCTCTGAGCTTTAATGTCTGTGCAACGAGACGCCTCCGAAACATGATTTAATTAGACATCAGATTTTAAATCCTAAATCATCTCAAACGGTTTGCTCCATATTTACTAAAGAATCAACGTTAGAACAGTAGGAAGAGAATTTTGACTGTTTCATGTACAAAATTAGGCCTGATTCCAGGTCAGCCTCACACCAGTTCACAACTTCATGCTGGTGACCAGCACATCTCTCTGTGAGTGTGAGCCAGGCAGACAACGAGCCTAACGAGCCTCCATTGTGAGGGCGAGTAGTTCCCGTCTAACCTGCAGCTGCATCTACCAGGCCTCTCATGCAGTTCTATAAGGCTTGGACCTCCACACACTCCAGACATTTTTGGATTTCCCTGGATGGGAAGTGAAACATCTTCAGCTTTTGTTTTTGTTTTCAACCTTCCTTTAGATCTTATGATCTCACAATGAAAATGATTAACACGTTTAAACGTGTTTAAACACAGTTTTATAAAACACACCTTGCCTGTTTGTATTTTCTCTCATGAGAGTTTGTTGCCTCACATCGAGCTGAAGACCGTCGTCTTCCTCTCTGACAAACATCTTCATCTGGGCTTCTTTGTCTGGGAGATAGCTTTCTGACATCTGCTCCTCATCCATCAAAGCTCCACCTGGCACAACAACAGGGTTTGAAACCTTCTTCTCTCATCTCAGGCTCCATTTCCAAGATGGGCTGCTCGTCTAAAACATTGTTCCTCTTTATCAGGAACTCTTCTTCCTCCTCAACTTTATCTTCCTCTAGCAAATGTTCAGCATCTTATGAAAGACATCTCTTCATCTGGCAGCTCCTTGAGGTCTTCCTCCTCGTCAGACTTATCATCATCACTAAGTGGCTCTGTCTCCATCCCCGACTCCTTCATGGGTTTGGTGTCAACATGTCTTTCTTCTATCGTCACATTTGGCTGAGCATCATCTAACTCTTCAGGTTCTTCTTCAGTTTGAACATCCAGCTCCACCTTCACACCTTAAAGTCAGGCTCAGTGTGGAGTTCTTTCTCCATCTCTGTCTCTGTGGTGACCTTCTCTTCAGTCTCATCTTCAAGCATCTTCTCTTTCAGCTTCAGGACCACTGGAGTCAGTTTTTCCTGCTGCTCTGTATTAAAGCTGACACTGAGCTGCGGTGCTGGATGTTCCACCACTGCATGACCCTGCACAGGCACCCAGTCTCCCAGCAGAGGGCTCTGGTTTGGGCCTCCCACAACAGGATGCTGCACAAAGGGCACAGCTGGTGCTCCCTGAACCACTGCAAAGGAAAATCAATTATAAAACAATGTAGTTCTTGAGAGTCATACTTCATTTTTATATTTTGCTTTCAAAGAGACCGATTTTATTTTATAATATTTTAATGAGGTTTTTATTTTCAGATGTTTTGAAAACCTTTTACATATTTATTTTTTATAACTTTGGCTGCTTTTCCTTTTCGGTCCAGTACTTTCATACTTCTTGAGCCTCTTAATTTTGACCTATTATTTATTGTTGGCTTAAAAAGTTCCTAAATGTGAGAAAACTTGGCGATAGATGAAGCTTATTGTCCTTGGTTACTCATGACACAGGAGAAATTTGATAGTCGGCCGTCTCCGAGGCCGGCGGGGAGTCAGATTCAGATAAGCTTGATTGTTGATTTTCTCCAGGCAGACATTTTTTTCTTCAGCCTTGAGTCCATCTGGACGCTCTGTTTCCAAAATGGCCTAAAACTTCAAAGGCAACTTTGGTTCTGATTATTAAAGGGGGAATATATTAATAAAGTAGATGTTTGTCAGTAAATGGACTGGCTGGTGTCTCACTTCAACGAGTGCAAAACAAATAATAAAAGTGTAGTAAAGTAAGTTGCCCTTCTTCCTCCTTTCACTCATATATGTTACACAGATAACCATAAATAACACACACAAACAATAACTAAATGACCATATTTTAAGCAGTGAGATGATCCACTGATCATCTGGAGCTGGACTCTGAACTTCAACAGAAAATAATTAACTACATCTCATAGGTAATGTCCTCTCTGGTGCAAACAGTTTGATTATGTTCTGAATTTTATCTGCAACAAGTTCAAAAGTCTGATGTTATGTGGTTTATTTAGCAACGGATCATAAATGCTAAAGATTTTGATTCTTTAAACATTTGCTTCAAGCATTTATCTCAATCAGGCCTTTGAGAAACCATCAGCTCATGTGACGAACAACCTGAAATTTGAGCTTTTTATTTCAGTTCTGACACAAATGAACAGCCCATTTTCAGTCAGGTCATCTGGACAGTTCCTTTTCTTGGTGCTGAAACGTTTCACCTTCCATCCAGAAAACTTCATCAGTCAAAGAATCACTCAACACAAAACTGATTCTTCCCCAACAGCTGACTCCAAAGTGGAACAAAGCAGTTCTGTTGGTGCTGAGATGGTCTCTTTGGCACGACCTCTCCTCCAGTTCTGGCCCTCTCCCTCATCAACAGTCATATCAAACTGGTTCAAAACCAACAAAGTTCATGTTCAATAATCCAGGTATACAATCCAGCAATTTGACCTGACTGAAAATTGTTGGATTGTCAACCTGGATTACTGAAAATGGACTTGGTTGGTTACAAATGAACAGCATTTAAAACCTGATGTTACAGCTGCTAATGTTTGGTTTTTAGCACAGTCTTGATTTGTTCATTGTTGCAACCGGCCTGGTCCTGTGCAGTTTACAGTGTCTTTTAATTTATACATTTTAATCTTCCTGTTAGTAAATAAACTGTAAACGAGCTTTACCGTCAAAGATTACATCATCCATTATCTTTACCCACTTCTTTGTTTTGGGCTTGCTGGGGCCAGTGGTGTACTGTACGTATCCAGCAATCACTGTGTGAGAAGCAGAGGACACCCTGGACAGGTCTCCAGTCCATCACAGGACAGGTCTCCAGTCCATCACAGGACAGGTCTCCAGTCCATCACAGGACAGGTCTCCAGTCCATCACTGGACAGGTCTCCAGTCCATCACAGGAACACTATAGGGACAAATGAGACAAACAACCATTCACTCTCTCACTCACACCTAGGGACAAATTGGAGTACCTGGAGAAAACCCACACATGCATGGAGGGAACATGCAAACTCCACCCAGAAAGGCCCCCGGAATGGGATTTGAACTGGTGACCTTTTGAGAGGCAACAGCTCTACCAACTGCCACTGTGCTAGATTACATTATAAATTCAAATTTTTAATTTTATTCTATAATACTGCATTCTAGTTTTCCTATTTTGCCTATATTGCTGAATTTTAACTTTGTGTCAAGCCTTTTGAGTTATTTATTTATTTTTTTTGTGAAAAGCCACAGGTGAAATTTCCATTTCCTGTGAGGGCCTGCCACAGTAAAAGGCCGAGATTTACAGCGTTTGATTATAGTTTATATTGCAGCTGTGGCGTTGGAACTAAAGAGCAAAATTTACAGAGATGAAACAAAGTTTTACAGTTTTGTAAACCTAGCTTAAAGGATTGAAAAGCATTGAAGGAGATTAATCTTGTTGTTCAATCAGCAGATTTAGAATAAATGTGATGTTACACATGAAATGCAACATCAAAGCTCTAAAATTCTTTCAAATTTATTCTCTGCTTAATGATTGAAGTTTAAAGTAGAATAAAGACATTTTACGTATATTTCTGAACAATGATCATGGTTGGCACACATTTGGTGCATCTTGCAGGGAGCGCAGCTGTTTAAGTGATGACTGAAGCTGCACGGCTGTCAGAGTTCAGAAAGCTTTCAAAACACCTCTTCTTAGATAAGTCACCCGATTGAGTTTGTTTTTGTAAAGCATGTCAAGTGGGCACCGAGCTGCAGCCCAGTGCACGTGTGTGTGTCACAGTGTGTAACATGACATCAGCATGTCCTGCTCTGAGCTAACAGCTGGGATTGCTGATTGTGAACAGGTGCTGCAGCTGAGATCTGGGGAGTTAATGTTCACTGTCCCTCTCTTTATGTGTGTTTCTGCACACGTGTCTGTACGGACGGCTTATGTGCGTCCTTGTGTGCGCATGTGGCCACAAGTGTAAGCATGTGTGCACATTAACAAGAGCGAGCAACAATGTGGTGTTGTGCGGGCGCTGCTGGTTAGAAACCCAATAGCCAAGGACACAGAAGCTCAGCGGCAGCTGTCCCACTCTGCACCTCCTCTGACACTCGCCAGCGTTGACACATGGACTGACCCTGTCACAGCCTGCACATGCACATAAGACTATTCTGTGTGCACGTGCAAGAAATATGGATGTAGTGTGTAAAAAGTTCTAACATGTTCAAAAAACTATTGATGCTTGATCATAATGGCATGCAAATATGAATGCATTGTACCAGTTATAGAAATACTAACTAAAAAAGAACAAGTTACAGTGAATAGTAAATGATTGGATGATGCTATAGATGTAAGAGAGGTGGGTGTAACAAGAAGTCTATACTTCTACCCACTCTTGAACGTGTAAATATACTTTACTACTGTTGTTTTTTTCTTCCTGCATTTTTGTTTTAAATCTATTTCCTTTTAATATAATTTTGTTTATTCTTTTATCATACTACGTTCAATAAAGTTAAACTCAAACGCTAATACAGTGCAGCAACACGTCCACAGATGCACTGTCTCGTGTTTAAAACAAATTTAATGAGACAGAGACAGACAACTGTGCTAATAAACTGAACACCCTGCACTTTGCTATTGTTTCTGCATAAACTAAGTAAAAATGGGATTTTAAAACAAGTACAGTAGTTTGTTTTAACAGCTCGAGATAATGAACAGTTACTATCTTACCTGCTGTAGATAGATCTTCGTTTAGAGAAGCAGACTTTGATTCTGCGAGCTATCGAGCACAGTAATCTAAACCGAAGTGGCTTTGCTGTCATTTTAAATGCACTTTGAACTAAAAAGTAATCAGTGGTTTGTAGAAATCCTTTTAATAATCCTTTCCATCACCACTTACTTTGCATTATGCAGTTTTTTTTCTGCCCGTTTCTGTTTTCTTTAGTGTCATTTGCAGTTCATTGTTTTCCTCAGCTCCTCTGGTCTCTCAGCTGCATCTCATCCACTCATTAAGCTTTCCGCCTTCCTTAAATCACACCTAGTTTCTGTTCAAACAGCATTTTAGTTTGGCTTATTATTTACTACATCGTCAGGCTTTGTATTTTATTAAGGTGTTGGGTTTTCACTGATTTGTCTGCTTCTTGCTCGCTGCATGACAGCAGCCTCTCAGACCAAACTGTTTTTTTTGTAGCGTACAGAAACCTGAGGGACAGTGTCGCAGCTGTGTTGGAGTATTTTTCATGCTTGCAGTGTGACTGAATGTTCCTTAGTTCTGTCAATTTTATCTCAGTGTTTATTCTCATATTTGTTCAATGTTTCAGCTAAATTAAACCAAAGTAACTTAACGTTGGTTGTTGGTTACAGAACCATCAACAGAGTTCACTTTCTTTTTACACACATCCCAGAAATTCACTCCAGTTTTCTCTACTGTAAAATTAAATAAATACAGTTTCATACATTTTGAGCTTTATTGTTTCATTATTTCATTATGGCCCATGTTTGTGTGTTTGTTTGCCATGTTAGCAAAATATTTCCTGAACCACTGAATAAACTTTAATGAAACGCAGATCACTGGATGCACATCTACAACTAAGTTTTGGAGCCGATTCAAGATGGCCTCCACAGCCAGCTGAACTTGAACTCAGAAATGGTTATAATTCAGCCAGTTTTCAGACAAAACTGCATTCTTTGAGGTTTAGAAACAAGATGTCTCCTCAGAGTTGAACTGAGCACAGAGAACTGGACGATCCGTCTGTATCATCCACCGCTGAGGAGGCGTCTCTTTATTCTGAACTCTGTCAAATTCAGCAAGTCACTACTTTAATAAATCTGTTTAAACATTTTTATAATCTTAGCTGGACACAGGGTAAGAAACACACACTCCTTCGTGCGTGCGTCTGTCGCGTGCACGCTCCTCTCCCTCGCACCAGTTGTCCAGTTCTGCAGGAGCAAAAGGAAGAAGCAGTGAGGGAGTTTGGAGCAGAAACTTTTCCCTGTTCAGAACCGACAGTCGTCCTTCAAGGCAGAACCAAACTCCAGAACATGATGAAGATGCTGCTGCTCCTCCTCATCACTGCTTTACACAGTAAGACATTTATTCTTTTTACACACTAACACAGAAAGAGCTACTTCCTTCATTAAACTTCAAAATATATATTTCTTAGTTTTTCTTCTACAAGATTTAACAGGAAAATCCATCCAGTTAGTAGTTCTTGGTTCGTCTCGTTTATCACGTGCACAGATTTTCAGTTTACAATGAAGGACATTTTGACAGTTTTGATGGGTTTAAAAACTGCTGATCTTTTATTTAAATGAAACTTTCATGTTGAGGGAACTTTTACAAGCCTAATTACAAACAGGGAAGCTGAGAACAAGAATGCATTGAAGTTATTCATATGAAGAAAAAGGTCATTTCATGTGTGAGTCGGTCTTTTGAAGGAACTTCTTAATGTTGTTCAAATAAACGTTTTGTTTAAATGATTTACATTGACAAATCTTCATGCTTTCCATTTTGGGCTTGTTAATTTAATTGATTAATAATGTGTGATTGAGTTTGTGCAGACACCCCCCCCCCCCCCCCCATGTGCACAGGGGGGAGGTGTTTCAGGGGGTGCACCGGGGTTAGAGATTATAAAGGGAGTGTCTGGGCTTGGTGTTTACACTGAACTGACTCTGATGCTGTCTGAAGCAGAGATCTCGAGGCCGATGAGACGAAGCTTGAGATCCCACGGCTTCAGTTTGAGAGATGGCCTCTGGCTGACCCTGCTGTCAACCAAACTGAGATAAAAAAAAATGACAAGTCTCTATCAGCAGAAATGCATTTGATGTTGCTGTGGGAGTTGTAAAAGCTGCTTCGCCAACAACGTGCTTCATGTTAGTGATTGCAGCTTTGACGCACGCAGGCGTTTTGATCGTTCCTGTACTCGAGCAAACCATGCTCTTGATGCAAAGATTAGTCAAATGCTCTGGGAGTTGAGCTACTTAAACATTTGCTTTAAATATGATGGATGAAAAGCACCATGCAGTCATGGTAGGACTAAACAGAAAAAAAAAATAAAATACAGTAATTTCCAGAAATTAAGTTGCTACTTTTTCCACAGTCTTTGAACCCCACAGCTTCAATGCTGCAGCTAATTTATAGATTTATTATTTTTTTATTTATTTTGAGGGTCTAATGATCTATAAAAGCATTTCGCTTCATCACACCCAGGCGCTCACATAGCTGCCCAATACACATCTCTTTATTTGGGTAGGTCCACTCAAGGAGACCACCTGTATAATAAATAAATGTAAAATAAACTCTGACCAATGAAATTACCGAACAGGTCACAGTGGACCAATATAACTTCAAATGACTGTAAATCAAACACATTCACTAAATTCTTCAGATCTGTTATTTTGCGCTTCATGCGCACACCCTCAAAATCTTTCTGTGTAAATAGCTCATTACAACGTGGACACCTGTGGCTTATACACAAGCGTGGCCTCTCTATGTACAGTTATTTTTAAATAGTGGGCGTGGCTTATATTCAGGTGCGATCAATAGTCTGGAAATTACGGTAATCTAAATTGGTGATATTTGATGTAAAAAAAAGCATTTTGTAATCAAAGCACAGCTTTTTGAAAGACTGATCACATGTAAGTTGCAGCCTAATTTACAATGTTGCTTGGACAGAAGGCAAAAACGTAATTTATGGTTTACTTGGGTTGTAAGGATTAAGAAGAAGGCTAAAGTTAGCACAGGGTTTAGGTTAAGGTGAAGGGAAGCGAACAGCACAGATGTACATGTTTCTGCGTGTGGCGTGTCAGCTGAAGAGGGTAAGGTTACTGTCACACAGGGTGTCTTTGTGTAAGAAAAGCACATACATGTGTGCAACAAACACACACAAAGAAAAAAAGCATTGACATTTGTGCACAACAAAACAATATATTCATGTAGTCTTTAAATTAAATGCATGAACTTTTGAAGCTGTTGGTCATTTATTGTTGGATAGATTACTTTATTAACAAATGTGTGTGTTTTTGTCTGAGTTTGGACATCTCTGAAGAGTGAGGAAGGTTATCAGGTCAGGATACAACAGCTTGTCAGAGGGTGATACATCATACATTCCTGCACACGACGGCTCCTGGCACCACAGAGTAACCCCACTCTTTGTGTTTCTGTCTGCTTACAGGCTTGCTTTACCACTTCTGTGAGGACATACTGATCCAGTGAATTTAAATAAACACTTTTGTTGGCTCACAGTGAAGCACAAATAAAGTTGGAAGGTTTTTGAATTATTTATTTACTGTTTTAAAACCAGTAAAAAGGCAGATGCATAAACTTTGATTAAAGTTTTTGTACTTTTTTGGGGGGATTTTTTTTTTTGACAAAGTCGTTCTTAGTTTCAGTGCTTAGTGAATCTTAGAAATGATTTGTGGAGGTGTTTGGTGCATTATTTTCTACTGCCAGAGGAAAATATAAACTGAGCCATATCGCTTTACTGACATGAAATAAACAGTAAAACTTTAGATTCAAACACAAAATTATCAAAGTGCCCATGTCCTAACTCAGAGGGGTCAAACTCAGTTAAAAAAGAGGCCAAAATTAACAAATTAAGCTATTGGCCTAATTCAGTCAGTGCCAGTTCATCAACAAGAGTTTGATTTGTCTTATTTGACGTTCTTTGTTGCTCTTTTCATATCAAAATCAAAGATCACTGAAAAATCAAACTTTATTCAGCTTCAAAATCAGCAAAGCGTCTTGACGTCTGCACTATCCATCCATCCATTATCTTTTACCCGTTTCTTCCTTTTTTGGTGGTGCCCATGTCCAGCCGTCACTGTGCAAGAGGCGGAGGACACCTGGACTAGTCTCCAGTCCATCGCAGGGACATGTAGAGACAAACGAGACAAACAAGCATTCAATCTCTCACACCTAGAGACAATTTAGAGTTACCAATTTTAGCTTAACAAGCATGTTTTTGGTCTGTGGGAGGAAACCAGAGAAAAACAAATTATACATGTTGAGAACATGCAAACTCCACCCAGAAAGGTCCTGGACCAGGATTGAACCGGTGACCTTCTAGATGAAAGGAAACAAACAGCTCTACCAGTAAATGCACTAAATGAAGTATTTATCAGTTGCATATCTGGTGGGCTGAGATTGGAATTAGTACTCATTTTATTGATTTGTTATTTTTTTCAGGTCCCCTCTGTCTGTCAGTGACAGTGAGCACCAGTAAACCCAAAGTGGAGGTTCATGAACACACAGGTGAGACCGTTCAACACTCAACGTTTCCTCATGCGTGGATTCTTATTTTAAAAAAATTAAAGGACAAAATATGGTAAAGAACAAACCTTTTACTTATGGTTATTTTTATGGTTAAATTTCAGTAGATAATGTATTTTATTACATTTTTAAACAGCAACATGGTTTTTCCATGAAAATTGGCAAAGTTAGGAATGTAAACGTCAATTTTCAAGTATTTTTATTGTCATTCACATCACATGTGGTACATGAGGTGGAACTCAATTGTGTACTCAAGGTCTCAATTACATCCAACAATAACAAAAATATAAAGTATAAAAAGAACCATAAGGATCAAAGATATACAGTAAGATTTCAAGTCTCTCTTGTAAATGAGGCTCAATGGGATTGACCTGTATAAATAAAGTTTGACTGAAAACATATATGCTAAACAGAACATTAAAGTTCAGGCTAAAGACATGTTACATGTCATAATTTAATTTTACTTCAAACAACAAATCCTTTAGGTCAACAGATAAACTAGAACGAAACAGGTTGATGCAGATTTGATCATCCTGAGGAGCTGATTGTTCTTCCTACATGGAAGAAAATGTTCATTTCCTGCCTCCATCACAGCGTCTGTTGAAGAGTCCACATGTGGACAAGTGATGAACAGGTGTGTCAGTAATGTGTGGATGATATACAGCTGTACATGAACAGTAAATGTAGTTATTGGTGTGAAAGTTTTTACATCGATGATGATTCATGATTCATCCTGAAATTACTTTCATCCTTCAGAGTGAGTACTGCAAAGTATAATGACTTTAGTGGAAATACATTTTCTGAAAACAAAGAATATCAAGAGATACATGAACTGTGCTACATGAGAGAGAAAGAGTTTAACAATATCACATAAAGTCATGGTTTGTCCATCCATCCATCCATCCATCCATCCATCCATCCATCCATCCATCCATCCATCCATCCATCCATCCATCCA
>JARVLU010000255.1:23219399-23231845 GCA_031762415.1 Simpsonichthys santanae
ATGGAAAGAAGCTAAAACTGGAGATACGACCTCTCCCACTAACTCCATTTAAGACGCTGGCAGCAACATTTTAGATTAAGTGAAGACGTTTTTAAAGAATTATTTAGACGCCCAGATAACAAACTATTGCGATAGTCCAGTCTAGACGTGACAAATGCATGAACCAGTTTTTCTGCATCATTTTTAGATGTTTCTAATTTTTTAGTGATATTACACAGGTGGAAGAAGGCGGTTCTAGTAACGTTTTTAATGTGGGGGATAAAAGACATGTTTTGATCAAAAATAACACCAAGTTTTTTAACATTAGAGCTGGAGGCCAGATTAATGCCAGTCAGAGAAACTACAGTACAGTGTATTTTGAGTTTTTGTAAATACATTTGAAACCCTTTTGGACCAATTTCCTGTGTCTCTCTTTGGTACATGTAGACCATAACACACCTGAATAACCTTAGTCAAACTACAGACACTGGAAAAAGGAGTATTTAAAAAAAACACAATTAATCATTTTGGGGTGATAATATGTGCTGGCAGTTTTTTTTTTTTTTTTTTTTTTAATACTCAACGGGAGCAGAACTGAGCAGCTGCACTTCACACCATCTGAAAAGAGGTGTAACTCATTCTATAAAAGTAAAACACGTTCTTTTACAGTTTAATCAAAGCGTGTCACAAACATTTTATGAACGCCTCTGGTAGTTGTATGAACCAGTACAGCAGGGCTTTTAATATATCTCCTTTATCTCTGTGGTTAGAAATCAGTTTATAGATCATGTTTCTAACGTTTTATGTTGCTGCACATAAAGTCTAAATGTAATTTTCTAGAGAACAGTCTCTCAAACGTTAGGACATAAATTCAGAGAACGTATGTGACACAAAAATTGGCAGTGAAACTGTTCATGTAGAGACAAGGTGAGTTTTGAGTAAAAACATTTCATTTGTTTGCTCCAAAATGATCAACGATGACTCATTTTATTATTGCAAAGCTGCACTTTCAGTGTTTTTTTTATTTATTTATTTAAATGCAAAACACTTCAGTTGTTTTTAAATTCCTCTGATGAAATCACTCGAGTGCACTTCAGTTCAAGTCTGGCTGAACTCAAGTGCACTCTTGTGTTTGTGTTGCGTTCAGATGACTACGTATATTCAGAATATAAGTAGCTTCCCACTGTTTAAAACCAGCTCTAACTGGTCCGCATGCTGTTTGGTTTTGAAAACACTTAACAACATGAAAATAGTGCCAAAACAGTTTACAGATGTTTTTTTTTTTTTTTTTATTTATGCAAGGAAACTTGTCAGAGAAATTTTATTTTGAAAAGCACTTTTTAAACAAACCACTTTGTGTATTTCAGAAGCTCTAAGAAAGAGAAAGGTTGATATATTAATTGCTGTTCGTTTTGTATTTAAGGATTGAGTTGTCACAAAATATTCAACTAAAGGAGAGCTGAATGTTTCAAATATAAAAGAAAAGCAAGTTTCAGAGGATGTTTTGTCTTTTTGTTGATTTTTCTCTCACACTGTATAATATTCTGTATTTTTTTTTTCTGAATCTGTTTTGGAGTTTTGCATTTATGGAGCGATGTCGGCCCAAGTTAATTAAAAACCTGATCAATGCCGTTTTCTTGCGCGGCGGAGGGAGGACATGTTCACGTTTAAGGTGAAAATTAAAGGTGAGGCTAGAAAAATCTCCACCAAACACCACATCCGTCCCCAGAGTCAAAGACACCAAACACCTTTTAAATTAACCAACACCAAATTTCAGCAGGGACACAAACGCTCCGGGTGAAGATGACACCACAGCTGACTGAAACACTTGTGACGACGCTTGTCTTTTCTTTTCCACGTTGTTTTTTTTTTACTCAGACTCGTTGACCAAACCAGGCTTTCATGCTGCATTCAAAACAGTCCAGTCCAGTATAAGATGTGTGTAAAAATGTTGTCTCACACTGGTGACCTTTCTGGGACGTCACACCAAGCGACACCAGGCGGTGCCAGGCCCTAAATAGATCAGTGATGAGCTATGTTTCACTCCTTCCCCAGCCATTTTCACACATGGACGAACACATTGAAAGACTCTTTTATTCCAGTTTTAATGGCCTCCTCTGGCCAGCCTGAAGCAGGAAGTCACATACAGTCCAGTATTTGGTGCTGCTGTGCTCGTGGAGATGCATTTTCTCACTGCACAGAGTGTCGTTCTGCAGCCTGAAATCAATCCTGAGAGAAAAATGAGAAGCGCAGGGGGTAGTGGCAATATTTGCACATAATTAAAAACTGTTAAGTGGCTTGTTGTTTATGTTTTTAATAATTTAAAGAAAGAAAAAATGGAATAATTAAAATGCTGGGTAAAAAAAACGAAACCATTTAAATTGCTGTCAGTCTGCATCAAGAGTAAGGAATACTCTTGTTATGTAAAATGTATGAGTATGCATATGCTTTCAATAAGTATTTATACGCCTTTAATTTTTCCAGCTGTTTTAGCTGATTGGCTGCCGGTTCGTTTGCGTATTTAAAATTATTTTACTTTTAAAGTTTAAAATGGCTTAGCACCCAGTTATTTAATGGATCTTTGTACTTTTACCACCCAAACAAAGCAATGAGATCCTCCACTCGGATGCTTTTAGTTGCTGTGGCAGCCCCCAGACTCTGGAACCATCTGCCCACTGATGTGTTCTGCAGAGTCCGAACAGTCCTTTAAATCCTGCCTAAAATTCTATTTTTTTTTTTTTTTTTTTTGTTTACACAGGCTTTTAATTCAAGTTTGGTTTGAGTTTCCATCACAACCTCTTAGGTGTGCTATTTTCTTGTTTTAGTTTGTTCTTAGCCTTTTTTTTAATTACATTAGTTGATTTAAAGGTTTGATATTTCATTTATTTTATCGCTAAATTTCATGATTGTTAAGATCTTTGGTCAACATTGTTGTTTTTAAATGTGTTATGAATAAAATTGATACTGACATTTTGTCACATTACAACTACTGTACGTACATTACATGTTCATATTATCCTTAGTTGGAATGCATTTCATGTTTTTAATTTCCTTTTAGTAATTTGATGTGTAACTATGTAACTTACCACATTAATCAGCACAACGCAGAGGTGGGACCGGTTACACATGTTCACATGTTAGAATGACCCGAAGTCCAGATCTAAATCCAACTAAGAATCTGTGGAAAGACTTGCTGTTCAAAGTCACCAGTCAGTCTGACTGGGACTGAACTAGTCAGCTTCAGTCTCCAGCTGTGCAACGCTGGTGAAGACATATCCCGAATGACAGCTGACTGCAGCAAAAAGTGGATCAGCAAAGTATTGACTCAGAGAGCGGGTCAAAATGCTTGCCACACATTTCAGATCTTATATTTAAAATAACCAAAAGAGTAAAATCAGCCTTAATAATAGTAATAATTAAAAAAAGCCAGGATGTTCTTGATAAACATTGGACCTGAAAAAAAGTTTTGCAGCTGTCACATTTTTTTCATGGAACCCACAGGATGCAACGTCCTCCGGTGTTACTTTTTTAATGCCTAAACGCTCAGTTGAATCAAATCTTCCTCCCTCACAATCACACCATCCAGCAGCCACACAGACATTATAATGAAAACGCCATTCCTCATTTCATTCATAATAAGTTTCCTGCTGGTAATCCTGCATCTGTAACATGTTTTTGTTCTGACAGCCTCACAAACTCGGCCTCCTACTGTTCTGGGTAATGTCTGAAATCTGTCGGGAGCCAGTTGATTCAGCTGCGAGAGGATTTTTTTTTATATTTTACCATCTTTTTCTAATGCTGGGGTGCACACATGCTGAAAACTATGGAGCAAACGTAAAGTGGATTCGTCCTTCTTTTCAGAAATAATAATAATAATAATATAAAAAAGAGTTTACACCATCTTTATTCTGCTCTTTTTATCTCCAACAGATTTCAGACGTGTTACTATGAGGAATTTGGAATGAGAAGCCGAGACATCAGGGGAACCTCGTGCAGATGTTTGGATCAGTTTTAACCCTGAAGCTTTTTGTTACTCTGAAGGTTTTTGGAACACTCAAATGCCAATTAGCTCATCTTGTTGTTTCAAACGGAATAAAATCTCTACAAAAAGGGATCTGGTGCCTTTTTGAACACCTGTGAGCATCAACAGTATTACTGTTATTGTGTTGCTCTGTTTACTACATGCAGAGGTATCAACAGTACTAATAATAAATAGACTGAACGTAAAGAAACGTTTGCAAAAAAGCTAACCCTTCTGTTGGCCGTGTCTGAGCGTGGTTATTGCTCAGCTGCAGGGGGACTAGATCAGTTCAGGAAACAGAGGCACATGAGGATGATGAGAGGTGAGCGTTCTCTGTCCAATTATCTTCTGCTGAAGGCAGAGGTGTGGCAATAAGGTTCGGCCATGTTTGTGTGAGCATGTTTCTGTACTGTTAGCAAACACGTCTAGTAATCCATCATTGAACAGATGAAAGAAACATCTGATTACTGGTTGACTTTTGGTGTTAGCTTGATTCATCACGTATAAGTACCGGTAATCCTGTAAACACAAAAATGACTTTCACTCAGTCAGTTTAACAGTTAGAGCTAGAAGTTGGTGTCGTAGTGTTTGAACATAGCCCCCAACACAAATTTGAGCACAGCACAGTTTGCTGACCATCTTAACATTAACTATTAAAAATAGCATTAAATTGGATTAGAACCTACACCGGACAAAGGAAACAGTTCGTACAAGCAGAATTATTAAATATAACTTGTGGGGTTCCACAGGGGTCAGTGTTGGGCCCAAACTTATTATTATTGTATATAAATGACATATTTACTGTAAAGTATCAAACTTGCTAAAATACATTATATTTGCAGATGATACTAGCATTTTCTGCACTGGAGAAAACATCCAACAACTCTCTGAGGTGGTCACAACAGAAATGAAAAAACTAAAACATTGGTTCAAAAACAATAAATTATCACTAAATTTAGATGAAACAAAATTCATGATATTTCGAAACCACACGAAAACAATGCAGTCAAAATAATAGACAGTGTTGATTTAGAACGAGTCCATGAAATCAAATTTCTGGGTGTCATACTGGATGATAAATTTTCCTGGAAACCACAGATCTGCAAAGTAAAATCCAAACTAGCCAAAATAAGTGTTGCTGTTTTGAGGAAATATTTGTTCTGGACTACAAATCTCTATTTTATATAATACTCTCATTGTACCATATCTGAGTTATTGTGTTGAAGTTGGGGCAACATACAAAACAAACACAGTCGCTGTACACAATACAAAAAAAAGGCAATCAGACTATTACAAAAATACTGGGAACATACAAATCTATTATTTTTTAAAACAAATGTACAGAAATTCTGGGCCCTTGTAAAATTCAAAACTATACAATTTATGTTCACAGTCAGAAACAGTCAACTTCCACACAATATTCAAAAAATGTTTTGTGACACGGTTCTAATTTAAGAAGAGAAGGAAATCTAAACAAACAAACAAACAAACAAACAAATGTATCAGAACAACCAATAATAATTTTTGTACAGTGTATCAGTGTGTGGAGCAGATCTAAGGAATGGATTAAATGATGAGCTCAAACAAAGTACAAATATAAACTAGCATAAAAGCAGTACAAAAATTAGCTTATTGGAAAATATGTTGTATAGGATGGGTGCCTCAAAAACCAAAAATGCTATTGTTAATGTTGATATTAATAATGTGTAAATAATTGTAATTCAATGACAAGAATGTGAGGTTTAAGTGTCATTTACTTTATTATAAGGGTTATTTGGTGTTAGACTAAAATGATTGTATATTGATGTGTATGACAGGAGTATGTTACAACGGGAGCTGGGTGCAGGCCACGGGCCACTGCAGCTAGCTGCTGCTAGCCATGGGTCTTGGGCCTCCTCTCGGACCCAGGACCCGCCTCCAGCTCATGCTGCTCCCCAGCTTGGACCTCCCTCAGAAGCAGCAACTCACACTATCAATAAATCAAGGAAATGGGAATTCAGTTTTTCCAACTGTATTAAAATCAAGGCAGGAAAAGGTCACAGTTTACAGCGCTGGCCGGTCCGGTACCTGAAGCGAGATCAGAAGCCAGAAGGGCTGGCATTATAGATTTATAGGACCTAGACTCCTCCTTCGCAGAAGGGGAGCACAATCTGTCACGTGCATGTGGGGGAGTGACTAAGTGTGATCTCAAGTGATCTTAACTGGTTTAAAGTGGAGGAAAAAATGAGACGGTGCTTCAAAAGCCTTTCTCCGTGATGTAGCGAGCAAAATAAATATTCCTTGATGGATATTGAATCCCTGGGAGATTCTTTTTAGAGTTGCTGGCCCAGTTTAACCCATTCAGAACCGGGTCATAATTTCATTATAATCCCTTCCCATATACTAAATAATGTTCATCCCAAAGGGTTTCCTGGAATAAGCTCCCAGTTCAATACCGCTGCAAAACGCAAGCAATTAATCCCTTTTCCTCTGGTTGAATGTAAACTACTTCTTATAAATTTGCGGAGTATGCCTTCCGACTATAACGTGTGACCTGCCACCCTCAGGTTAGCTGACGGCTAACGTGTGACCCAACTTCAGGTCAATTGCCTGTCCCAGCTCCCGGCATTTGCCAATGACCATCATCCCCCTGGCGACGTGCATGGCATTATGGAAATTTCCAACATTGTCTAAGTTAGTGCTCTAAATATATGATTTAATGATTGCAAAAGGTGTTCTAATGCAAGAAAAATGTTCTGATCTAATAAATGTTTATCAATCGTAGACCCTGATTCTTCTCTTTCACTCATAAGATTTTTACCTTCTACCTGCTCCTTTTCGAACAAATTGTGTAAAATTGCATGTCAGTTGGCATGACAATTTTTTTCTCTTTCTTTGTTTTTACTTTTTATTGTCTATTCTTTTTTAGTTTAATTTTTATTGTCTGTTTGAAATAAATAAATAAATACATAAACAAATAAACAAATAAATAAATAAAAACTATTGGAGTTGACAGTGTTTATCTTTTAGCAAAATAGCTCATGAACCGCTGAACTGATGAAACTCTCAAATAAAGGCAGTTCATCTACAGCTGATGAACTTTTGAAGTCAACCTAATTCAAGATGGCCAGTCGACCTTAACCAACACAAAAATGTCTATAAATCAGTGAATTTACAGAAACTGAGCTAAAGCTCAGCATGGTTGAAGCTGAGAGTCCTTCACCAAGCATTGTTTAATTTGGTTCTGGGTTGGTCCTGTGATGGACTGGTGACCTGTTCAGGTTGTATCTCACTTCAGACATTCATGTGTAGAAAATGTCAAATGATACAGTAGATAGATGAATGAAGAAGTATTAATACATTTGTTACTTCCCGTGTAAGAGAAATTATTAAAACAAATATATTATCAATTGGAAGAATCAGTGCAATATCAGTAAAAACATTTTATGGTTCCCAGATGGTGTATCCAAAAGTAGAATGTTATTTAAACAAATGGATGGAGTCAACTGAAATCTGGTACAAAGAGCTGCTTCATGATAATTCTGGTGAACACTAATCTGAAACATATTCACTATTCAGGTTTGGTAGCAATCCTTACAAAACAGTCTTGCTTTGAGCTATTTCTGCCTCTTTAGTCTCAGAGAGTAATTAAAAAAAAAATATATATATATATAGTGTCTGCAGACCTGGTCATACATTAATAATCAGAATCAAATACTGTATAAGACTTTACAATATGGAGGACTTTTACATGCTTGTTGTAAGAGCATCTCTTGGGAAAGCTGAAATCACAGTTTACGAAAACTGAGATTAGAAAATCAGCCAAGTGCTAATCATGTTTTTTTTTTTTTACATCAACATGCAGAATGAATAATGCCAGACACTAATATTCAAAGTCAGTCTGCCCTACATTCTTTGTTAATTGGAGTAGAAGTGTAAAAGGAAGAGACAAATATCTGGGGAAAAGGGCACCATCGCGTGGCCTTAAAGGCATCTTATGTAGCATCTTAACAATCTGTCATGACACAAACATGAAGAATGATAGAATGTGTGACAAAATGCCTGACAGTGGTGTTATTCATGTTCAGCAATTCATTTTTGAATTGTTTTCCTCCTTATTGTTTATTATGGAAGCCATGAATAATCTTGGATTCTCGTGATCTGTTCAGTCAGAACTAGATAAAGGAAAGCATTACTCTGCAGAGAGCTCTTGCTAAATGAATTTTCTCCGGTGCTGAACAGAGCGGAAGCCATTCTAGATTTGCAGCCTGATGCGAACAGATGTGATGTTGCACTCAAATCTGAATTTACTCCACTCCTGCTCATGAGCATCACAGCTAAATATACCCCCGTCATCTAAATGTGCTGTTTTTATCATCTGAGCTTTAATTCTGTTGGGCTAATTCAGTCCCTCTGTCTCTCCTAGTAGCAGGGAGTCTTACTAATTACCATTTCAAACCTATAGTTTGCCTTCCAGTTTGCATCATTATAGCTGAAGGAGAGTCTGGCTGGTGCAGGAGAATGGAAACAAGCGTTCAAGCACAGCTCCGATGAAATTACAGAGTGCTGCTCCAAACCACATGCTCATGAATAGCGGCTTTGGTGGTCAACGATGCTACAGACACAGTTTGTAGGTTATAATGTTGTATTGGATGCAAAACAAGCAGTGTTATTATAAAATAATTACCACTGGATTGTCACAAAAAAAAAAAAAAAAACAGCCCCACTTAGGGAAAGAATTATTAAATCACCACCTCTGACTAGCGTTCACGCTGCACACGTCTGCTGCCTACCTGTTGTGCTTCTCCAACATAACAAGATGAATTCATGCTGTTAAATTATGCAGGAAGCCCAGTCGGTTTTATTCAGTCCTCCACATCATCTTAATAGCTTTTCACAATATTTGTTTTGTGATGCAAATCATCGTTACTCAAACTTCCTGATGGCTTAGACAGGCCCTTTGTTACAGCGGCTCCGTTTTGCCGTGCATTTGGGATATGAGTAGCATAGACAGGAAAATATATTTACCTCATGTGTTAAACAGAGACATATCTCAACATCACCAGAGTGAGATGTGTGCAGAAACAGCATGTTTGGAGTTTGTTTTGGGTTTAGCGAGCACTGATCCCTGCATGATCTCGTGAAATTGGACAGAATGCATAAAAATGAGGCTCTGGGGGTCTTTACTAAACACGTGGCAGCTGTGACCTGCAGGTGCTGATTTGGAGTCATGCTGGGAGTTGAAAAGCAGGGAAGTGTTGTTGTTCATCATACTAACCATTGTTGTGCACTGTGATGGAAGGACCAAAGTGCAGGCACACAGGAGGCAAGTCACGAATCCATAAGTCTTTATCTGATCTAATAAAGAACAAGGCTCCAAAGGTAAACAGTGTAATAAACTAAACCAGACAGAGAGAAATCAGACATAAATCTGAGTGTAACAACACATCGAGGATCTGATTACCCAAATTAAAAACCAGCAACATGCATACAATATTTTAGAGAGAAACTGCTGACAAGTGAGGAGCGGCTGAGAGGGAATCAGAAATTATGTGTGAAAGAAATGCAGGAAACTGTCTAAAATAAGAACAACACAAGAAAGTCACAGCAAAACAACACAAACCCATCTGGGATAGTTCAGATCCATTAAAGAGAAGTTCTGTGTAAACTGTGAACAAATATGCATAATAATCTTACCTGCTGAAGATAGCTTTGTGAATAACTTCAATTCAGAGAAATAGAGTTCAGTCCTGACCAGAACGATGACCTGACAGCTAATCTGTGAGCTCAGCACCAAAATGTTTTCTGTCACAACTCCAAAAAATAAAAATAAAATTAAAAAAGAAAAAAAAAATCATAGTGGTTATGCAAATGCCATTTCATAACCATTTACACCTTCACCGACACAATAGTGTGAGCAAACGCAATGTGATATTTCTGCTTGATGTTCTCCAAGCTGCACCAGAAGTGCTACCGCAGGCTACAGCTGCTTTTTCCATTTTAAAATAACTGCATAGTTTTCTAATCCTGAAATGACAAATAGCGTATACAGTGTAAAAGATTATAATGTATGCAAATGATGTTTTTGACGTTTATTTTTTTTAATTGGCAAAAATACTATTGTAGAGTGCCACATTTTAGAAAAGATCAAGATCCCAGAGTCAAAGAGACTCATGAGATCAAACAGCAGAATGTAAAGAGATGTGTTATACAAACTCACAGGAACACCAGCGGCCGAAAACAGGAGCGGAGACAGGTGAGCATGGATTCTTGATGTTTGTTGTCCAGAAATGTAATTATTAAAGCTAATTTGTTTTTGTTCTTTCACATGTTGAGGGTTGCAGACCAGAGGATTCCAGGGTGAAGGAGCAGACCAAGGAGACAAGGTAAGTAGAGTTTGAGGACAGAGTGGCAGGATGAATGATTGGTGGTTGTCTTATGGAAAATGTTGTTGGTGGCAATTCCAAGAGAAGGATCCAAGGAGACTCAGGGAGCAAAGGCCAAGTGATGTCTCAAGGGTTGGAGAGGAACTGAACGGCAGGAGCTACGAGGAACACAAGGAAAGCACATGTGTAATCTTGGTACTCAAGATTTCCACTAGAGCCAGACACAGTAGCAGAGACTGGACAATGTTCCAGCGGATTGTCGATCCGAGCAGCTTTAGCACTGTGGCTCCTCATCAGCAGGTTAATTGGCTCCACACTGCCACTCAGGAGCAACAAGATGTGTTAGATGGAAACCCCCAAATCCCCACAGAGAGACAACAGTTCACACAAAGTTTGCTATCACCAGCCCTGTCTGTTTTATTCTAAGGCACTGGTAGACCTTCTTTGATGGGATCTTTCTTAGTTTAGTGTGCAGCATACATTACAGACCTACATCACTTCAGGTTGTTCCATATCAGTTCAGCTATTCAGGTATTTTTCATGGGCTTTCTCCTTATAATTAACCCTCACAGAATTTTCTCATTCACTTATTTTTAACCATCTGTACAGAAATAAGAAAATAATTGGCCCACTTCTGAAAATAATCTGTTATGAATTAATTCAGATCAAATTAACATTGCAAAATAAAGCACAATTTAATCTGTATAGATTTAATAAACAGGCAGACAGCGGTTTACAGTGGACATTCCATCTGTATCTATAAATCAGCTATTTTGACTTTTATTTTGCTCAAATGTGCTGAAACCACAATCTTATTTGCAAACGGTTTGTCATTCATTCATTCAACCTTTATTTATACAGGTTAGTCTCATTGAGTTACAGGGACTCATTTACAAGTGAGACCTGTCAACTCAAACATGTTTTGAATTTAATACAATTTAAAATTTGCTTCCAGTCTTGTGGCTTTTTCTTCAGAACATGAGTTGAAACACAAAGCAGTAGTTTCTTGTGTTGTGCTGCTGGAGAAAGAGGATATGAGGAAAAGAACTGAGAGATCTCATCCTACTCAGCCAGTAATCCTTTAGAAAAGGCTTTGCTGCTTTCTGCTGCCAAGCATCCACGGCTTTGGAAAATAACAGTAAAAAAAATAAATAAATAAACAAAGAGAACAGAACAGAATAATTGTTGAGGAGATGATGGGGGAAGACTGATGGTTACAGCTCTATTTTCAGCAAGAACAAATAATAAATTGTTTGCATCAAAAGTTATGGACGGAGTGGGAAAAACTGCTCCAAGCAGCAGATTTATATGAGATCAGGACGTATCTGAAAACCTGTCCATGTTTTTGTCAAGATGAGCATGTGTTACAATAAATGATCCAGGTTTACTGGTACACCATCCATTTTACGCAGTTATTGGAAAATAAATATTTTGGATGGTTTTTCAAAGAAATACAGCAGTGCTACAATGAGGCAACACTTAAATTATGGTAGTAATGTCAGGCGAATAAATATTTAGATTGTACTAACAAGAAAATATAAAAAAATCTGAAAATGTTGCCTTTGATTTCCTTATATCAAGCTATATACTACTACGTAATGTAGTAGTTGTAAAAAGCTAGGATTTATTTTGCATTTCACATATTGTGTAATCAATATATAAAATTAAATCATTGTTATTAGGGATGCACAATATTGGATTTTGGCCGATATCTGATATGCTGATATGTTAAAACTTATTTGGCTGATAACAATACAGATATTTTTCACCTAGACCTATTTACAGAGACTACATATCTTTCTCTGCTGTGGAAAATACTACATTATTCTGCATGGTCTGTGTCAGTTTGACCTGCTACCAAATGCAGATGACATGAAGGAGGATGAAAATGATGTAACACTTCAACTTAGATTATGTCTAATATCAAATTTATTCATGACATTTACTCTCTCTAACACAATAACACGAAGAATTCAAATTTGTAAATTTTCACAAATATAAACTCAGTGGCATGCGTGACGTCATAACATTGTACTGGTGCTTCAGGCATCCTTGTCAGACAAAAACAGCACCATATATAC
>JARVLU010000255.1:23319833-23330364 GCA_031762415.1 Simpsonichthys santanae
AGCTGAATGATACAAGATATATATGTTGTGCCATTTTATGCAAAGTTCAAACATCATGTCAGTGGACCTTTAAAGACCAATAGACTAAAGATCCTCGGAAAGTCTGTAAGAAAACTGAAGAGAACGTTTCTGGTGTTTAAAATGAGATTTGCGGATTTGGGGCTTTTCAGTTCTGCTGCAGGCTTTACATCTCCGCTGAGATGAACCCAAACTGATCCAGAGCTTGTGATTGTAGCACACTGAAGGTGCAAAAGCCCTGAACGCATTCAACATGTGCAGTTTATCGTTGACAACTTTCCGATGCACAGCGCATGCACATCAGGATCAGGACTGAGTCTTAAACCGCGCCGCGGTTGCGCGGCGAGTCGTTGTCGTTCAAGTCGTAAGAGGTGACCGTGCTTGACTTTTAATTTTAAAGTGACGTGTGAAAATGTTTTTGCATGCTCGTAGGCCACATCCAGCTGCAGTGTAGCTCTCGAACTGTTTTTATCTGAAATAACTCAATTAAGTGTGATAACTTCATGAATCTGTTATTTTTGTTTGTGCATTTCTTTTTAAATTGTGCCAAATTCTGTCTTTAATTCTGTAGTAGCTGGGTAGTTTCAAGCAGGATGTGGAGTCTGAGTGATTTCAGGAGGACTGTTGCTTCTCTGGGATGCCTAATGTCAATAGGTTGATTTCCCTGTCCTTTTGAAGATAGCATTTTATTTTTTATTAGCATTATTTACTGGAAGAGTTGATGATGGTTAAGTATTAAAATCATGTTTATAAAATGTTGCTCGTTTTCCCTAGTCTCTTGAGATCTATTTTCCATGTTTTGTTTTTATCAATGGTGGGAATTTGTGTACCCCACTGCCCCAGAAGGAGCGTTCAGCCGTCGATTTGTTGTTTTCATCTCGTTCCTGCAGACGTTAGTCCTGTTTCACTCCCAGCAGCCTTACTTAGAGTGCTTGCATTTGAATTTTTCAGTAATTCCTCTTCTTATTACACTTGAATTGATATTTAAATGATCCATTTGTATGATTTCCGTTATGTCCTTTTTTTTTACTGTGTAAATAAAACTATTCTACATGCCAGCATGTTGATTTGTATTTTTTTTTATTCCAATCAAAATGGTTCGTTTACCTGTTTATTCATAAGTATGTAGATAAGAGGGTTGATGACGGTGCTGCTTTTGGCCAAAAGAGAGGGGACCACGCTGGCCACAGGACTAATGATGTTGGGGGGGCCAAATGTTGCCATCATGGCTACAACACCATAAGGCATCCAGCAGAGCAGGTAGCAGGCTGCGGTGGTCAGAACCATAAACAGGATGTGGAACTCCCTCTTCCTGGCTGCGCTCTTTCGGATCTTCCCTACCTGTAAAGACAGAGATAATACACGTTAAATAAACATTTATGTTGGCTCTTTAAAGAAAATCAGCAGTTCTTCAGCATTTTTCTCCATTTGAAGCATTCGTAATCTGATTTTTGTTTCATTTATTGGCTTTTTTTAAACTAAATCTAAACTATAGAAACTGAGAAACAAATGCCACAGTTTCTAACCATGTTGGGCTGCGACATTTGGTGACTAGTTGGAGACAAACCTTGAGCGTGTGAACACATTTTAACTTCAGAGCACTCTGGATGAGGTCTGCATAAACCCTCATAGAAATCTGGGCCAGAATTCATTAGGAGTTTGCAACATGGAAATGCATGTTTCAAACTTAGAAAAATAATTCCATGTCAAAACAAGTAATTGTATTAATTATAGCTACATAAACGCAACAAATAACATGAAGGACAGATTTCTGTAAGAAAAATATCTCAACCCCAACACATGCCGTTTGCCACACTGAACAGCAGAAATGTCCAGAAAGAAGTCAATGAGTTCAAAGCAAACCTTGATGTGCTGGATTAGATGTTTACAGGCTGGTTTGAGCATTTATCAAAAGAAATGAAAGGGGGTGGGGGGGGGGGGGGGGAGTGGTGCAAGTTCAAACACCAAATGGAACCAAGCAGAAGATGTTTGAAGGGAACTAATGAAGTAAATGGCAATAAGCAAATGGAGGTCTGGTGAGACAAGGTCAGGAGTAAAGCTAACAGAGGCAGACAAAGAAACATTACAAATAAAACACAAAGTTAACAGGAAGACAAAATAAAGGAACAGCTAAACAACATTATAAAGATACAACATATGTACAGTATCATCATAACATTATAAATATAAACGTATCTGTTTAGTTAATAAAAGCACTTTCCTTACCATAAACTAATTATTAAGCTTTATTTATCAGGATAACTTAATTTGGATCCACCAGAGGTGCCTACACTGTCTCAGCCTGCAGCTTCTTTTAAAATGACAAAGTCAAAGTGATCTACCTATAAGGCCCAGTTTACACGAGAACAACCTCTGGAAACATCTGTTTTTTCCAATGACTATTGGGGTAATAAACAAAAAATGAGTGAGTTTACACAAAAAAACATTGTAGTATCCATGCCAGTCAGCTTGCTAGTTAAGAAATTATGAACTATAGTACTGTCACTTTAAAATGATAGTATTTTGACCTAAACTGTCATATGTGCTGAGTAAAGGTATTCTAAGATGAGATGTGATTTCTGTCTGTTGAACATGTGAACAGAAAAGGAGGGGGTAAATAAGACATTTTAAATTTATCTGGTAACCCTGGTGCCAGGCTCAGCTGCATTCATTGCACATGCAGTATCTGCATGATCATAGTTATGTCCAAAACTGATGAATACACTAATGTCTCTTTTAGACAAGTCATGTGGAGTCAAGGGAGGCATGTGAGGCCTTATTACCTGTCATCAAGACAAGTAAAATATTAACCATGATAAGAGAAAATACATTTGACCACTTGACTGTTTTATAAAAATGTTTTCTGAATTACAGTAGTCCCTTGTTTATCGCGGTGGATCCATACCCTGAAGCCCCCACGATAAGTGAAAAACCGAATTGTAAGATTAGTAGTGCAAGTAGTAAGTAATTGTTTATTATAAGTGTTTTAAACTCTTCCCACACTCTTACATTAGTCCAAACAATGTTTCTAAACTCTAAATGATCTAAAAGAGCACAGAATGTCATGATTTCAGCTCCCTGAAGCGCTCTTGGCCACGCCCACTTCTCCACTCTGCATGAACAGCTGCAAGAGGAAACTGTTTCTGCAGCTGTGGGCTGCACAAAGGTGCAACCGGTGCTAAATAGGCTACTGTAGTTTTAAATCACTTATTTTAAATAAAAAATATCATGCCGATCATGCAGCTCGTCCATCAATCGGCCAATTGACTGTCGTGTCCAATCTTATTTTTGAAAAACTGTGATAGAGCGAGTGTGCGATAAACAAATCACAAAGTAGCAAGGGACTATTGTATTTTTCAACACTAATGGTCAAAATCACAGAATTTACACATTTGCCTGTTCAAACATGCAGAAATGTGGAGTGAGGCAGTGTAGTGCTCTGGTTCACCTCTGGTGATGCTGTATCATACTATGAAGTAGATGGTTGGATCACGCCCATTGCTGTCTCTCTTTATAGTGACAATATATAAGTTTGATTACACATGTGCAGCACATGCTAATTTTCTACAGTCTGTCTAATATATTGCATGAATATGTGAAACATATTTCTTCCTTCCAATCGGTCATAAATGAACACTGAATATACACAGGATGAGGCAGAAAGTACAATGCTGCACCGATAGGGGGCAGTGCTGCCCCATAGGGGCAATGAAGCAGTTGCTGTGCATTCTTCTGTTGCAGAGGGGTGGGGGTGTAGCAAACAGCACACTCATTTAAATTTGTTTAGACAAAATGGAAGCTCTTATCTCAATACTAAAGGATTTTTCAAAACTAGATTTCCAGTCAAAACAGAAGATAAAGAGAGGAATAACAAAAAAAAAAAAAAAAAAAAAAAAAAGGTTAAATTGAAATATAAACTTCTATTTTGGGTTCATATATGCGAGTATCCGATTCCAGCCAAGTCAATGACTCACCTGTGACAAACCTCACCACACATTACTTTGGACCCTGGATTTTATTAGTGTTGCTCCTACATGCTGAAAAAGGTGAGTAGCACTAAAACACTCTGCTCTCTGCCATTTATTATAACTGACACAAACAGGACGGGCAGAGGAGGAGCTGAGATGTCTGTGTAAACAGAACAATAACCAGGAGGAGAGAAAGGCTTTTTATGAGACGGAGGGAGAGTGAGTAACGAGACACCTGGCCAGGTGGCTGATGAGACAGGTGTGTGAATGATTAAGACTGAAGACAGGAGACAAGAGGTAGACTGGCCTCGGGGGAAACCGGCAGAAGAGTGAGAGAGACAGGGTGTTCATCGCCACAGACAGTTTTTTGACAGAAAAGACGATTATCAAGGTCGGAGGTGTACTTTGGAGTAAACTGTAGATGAGTTTAAAGAAGGAAGTGCGATAGATGAATGCGAAGAATTAGGTGAATCAGATAATTATAGTATGAATCGTGATTATTGTACAAGTAGTGCTAAAACAGGAGACTGGCAAACAGTGAACCGATGAAATAAGAAGAAGAAAGGAATCTGATGAAGGAAAAAGAAGAAAATAAGGGAGATGAAATTAAAGTGATTATTATGTTCCAGAACCCATGTGCTTTGAATCCTTTAAAAATAAGTGGGGCAATACATAAAATAGCAGGTGAGGTGAAAGCAGGTAAAACATTGAGATGGTAATTGGTGATATGCAGAGATAGAGATCAGGTGCAGGGAATAATGAGATGCAAGACATTATTGGGGAAAATCATCAAACCACAATTATGGCAAGACAGAGGAAAGGCAATGGGAGTAATATCTGGAGTGTCAACTGATTTGACGGAAGAAGAGATTAAAGATAATGTAAAAGGAGCTTGAGTAATTAAAGTGAAGCACTTGTTTATTTCAAGAGAAGGAGTTAAAAGTCATAGTAAATCAGTTATGTTAGTTAACAGAGGTCTTTTATCTCTTTATCAAAGTGGCTTCAGTAGTGGACGGACAACTTTAGATCCAATTGTATGTTTAGAAAATGAAATAAGATAGGCTCAAGTAACTAAAGAAAATATCTTAGCTACATTTTTTGATACTGAAAAAGCATATGACATGCTTTGGAAGGAGGGCTTATTAATTAAGTTGGACAAAATGGGAATAAAAGGGAAAATGTTTAACTGGATCAATAGTTTTTTAACGAATATAACTATAGAAGTAAGAGTGGGGGTAAATTGTTCAAATATTTATGTTATTCAAAATGGAACTCCACAAGGAAGTGTATGTAGTCCGTTGCTTTTTAATATACATGTAATGATTAATGATATTTTTGATCATATAGATTTTAGAATTAGTAAAGCATTATATGCAGATGATGGGGTATTATGGGTGAGAGGAGGCAATATCAATATTGTAAAAAAAAAAAAAACAGAATGCAATCAGCAATTAATAAGGTTGAAACATGGTAAAAAAAATGGGGGTTTCATTTGTCTGTTCAGAAGACACAAGTGATGTTTTTCAAAGAAAAGAGTTAATCCTACAGTAGGCCTTAGTTTATATGGGAAAAATTTAAAACATATTTTATATATTGTACAGTATCTTTGATGAAAACTTTCATTTAAGATACTTATACAGAAGATTATTGATAAATGTAAAAAAGGTATTAAAATATTGAGATGTTTGTCAGGGAATGATTGGGGGGCATCAAGCACATCTTTAAAGAGAATGTATGATGTTTTAATTCGCTCTGTGTTGGACTATGAATGTGTTGTATATAAATCAGCTGCAAATTCATTGTTATTAAATCTAGATAGAATACAAGCTAAAGCGCTCAGAACATGTTGTGGGGCTTTTAGAACGTCTCCAATTCCTGCTCTGCAGGTGATTACTGGAGAAATGCCACTGGACTTAAGGCGGATGAAAATGTCAGCAAATTATTGGTTAAATTTACAAGGGCATGAGGAAAGTCACCCTACTAAAAAGGTTTCTAAAGAATGTTGAGAGTACGGTCATAACATAAGGAGCTTTGGATGAGATGGAAATATATATGCAAATCATCTGGGAATAAATAATGTAGCATGCTCTAAAACTGTAAATAAATCAAAAATTGCTCCATGGATATTTGAAATGCCAATAGTAAATTTAGAAACCAAAAAAATAGAACAATTCTGTGGAGGTTTGTATCAAATTATTCAGCAATATTTTGAAATAATGTATGTAAATATGACACAAATATATACAGATGCATCTAAGGAGAAAAATGGTAAAACAGGAGTAGCAGTATACATTCCTAAACAAAAAGTTTTTATAAAAAGAAGAACAACAGAGAGTTTATCATTTTTTTCAGCAGAAATGTTGGCAATTATTTTGGCATTACAATGGGTGGTGGAGGAAAAGCCAAGAAAGGTCATCTGTTCAGATTCAATGTCTTGCCTAACTAGTATTATCAGTGGAAAATCTGAAAGCCGTCAAGATCTTATAGAAGTTAGTTATTTGATTATATGGTTTAAAGCAACAAAATATAAGTATTAAATTCACATGGGTTCCAGCACATAAAGGAATTGTAGGCAATGAAAAAGTAGATATGTTGTCTAAAGAAGCAGTTAAAGCAAGAGGAATTGAATATGATGTCCGATTAAGTAAAGCAGAAATAAAAATAATTATTAAAGATAAAATAAATAATAAATGGCAGGAGAGATGGAATTTAGAAGAACGAGGAAGACATGTAAATAACATACAGAAGGAGGTAATCATAAGAAACAATAGTAGTATAATGATTATGAGAGGAAGTATGGATTAACAGGTTGAGAATTGGGCATACTACATTAAATAGTGGTCTAAAAATAATAGGAAAACATCCATCAGGTGACTGTTCTAATTGTGGGGAACCTGAAGGAGTAGGAACATGAGTTGATTTATTGTAAGACATAAAAAAAGAGAGGAAGGAACTGGAAAGGGTAATGGGAAGTTCAGTAACAATGGTTAATTTATTAAGGAAACATCAGTCACAGGATATAACTCTAGCACTTGTTAAATATTTGAAAGATACTAAATTAGCTGAAAGGATTTAGTATGTATGAGGTTTTTTTTTTTGAAGATAGAAAGAACATAGATTTCTGAATTACATATCCGTCCAGTTGATGGCGGTAATACACAAAGTTTGTAAACTGCCCGAAAACACCATAGAAGAAGAAGAGAGGCAGACTGAGGGAAAGCATAGAGAGTGACAGAAAACAGAATCAGAAACATAATCACACAAGGAGCAGAGTAACCAAAACTATAAGAGCAGAGAGGGGAACACAAATAAATATAAAACAGACGGGGACAGAGTCTAATAACTGTTGTTAGTGCAGAAAATCTTTGGACTGCAGCCGCCTGTAGTGCACATGTGGAACTTCACACTTGTGGAGCATGTCACAGTTCTGTGGAGGGATCCCCCCCTCGAGAATATTCACTACCCATACCACCCTTGTGATCAACTTGTAGAATGCGATCGACGTATTGTGCACCCCTGACCTAAAGGTTAGTCAAATGAAACTTGGTGGATGTCTTTACATGACTCTCCTTTATCCTCATCCTTTTCTCCAATCAGCTGACATGAGGATAAACTAAGATGAGACTTTAAGAAGTGGGGATACTCATCTTCCAACTCAGAGTTTCAGACGCTACACGTAGGCCGGTTCTTTCTGACAAGCTTATTTCAGAACAGTTGAAAGTGTATAATTCTCAAAACAACAATAAAAAAGTCTCAGATTTCATATTAGCCCAACAGGAGTTCAGCTCCCACTACAGTTAGGATAAATTCATGAATATAAAATACAGTACTGTAGTCTTTCTGCAAATGTTCAATATTCTCCTGTTCCAGAGGCGAGCTTAAAAGAAAATGCCAACCATTTTTCTAATCAGACAATAACTTAGTTGGAAAGCTACTACTTCTGTGATAAGTGCTGCCAATTTATTTAGAACCACAAGGAGTCTTTTGTAGTATACCGTACAGTTTTTTTAAAATGACCCTGGGAAAGTTTGAAAGCTATAAAAATTCATATGAACCATAATAACACCAAGTCTTATTCATTTGGATTGTCAGTTTAGCTTTTTTGTAGTCAAACAAAAATCTCTTCGAGGGGGTCAATACGTAAATGAAATTAAAAAGTTAGAATGACTTGTCTTGAATGTCTCAGTAGAGAGCAAGTTATTCATTCATTCAACCGTTATTTATACAGGTTAATCCCACTGAGCCTCGGGGACTCATTTACAAGAGAGACTTGATTTTAACAGAGTGATGACAACAGTGGACAAAAAAGACAATGATAGACAATCATAAAGGATGCATACAAATTTGAGAACATTATACTTTTTTTAGCAAGTGAAAATAAAAAAGGTATTTAAATGAAAATGTAACAAAAAAATCAGCTATGAATTCCTATGAATTCCTAGAGTGCACACTGCAATGCTAAATGTGACTTCTTGCCATTTGAATTATCTGTTCCCATTAACAGCATTATAAGGATATTAAAAGTGTTTATATAAACTGCTGTAAAACTTTGAGTTTAGAGCTGTTTTAAGAACATGTCAACAATCTAAACTTCGGTCTTCACCCTGCTCAGCAATTAGCTCACCCGTCCAATCAACGTTCATTTATTTTCCAAACTGAGGTCATTCAAATAGCTATCTTCAAAGGATGTTCATCAATTCTAACCTTTCTGATTTTTTTTTTTTTTTTACTAAAAACTACATTAAAACTACATTTCTCTAGATAGTTCTTAGAGCTATATACAGATACTAACTGTGCACAACCTTAACACAGTACCCAGCTTCAGAATATCTGAATATATTTGACCCAAACAGGGTATTTCAAAATGTGACTAATAGTGGGCATGCCATTTTTATTTTATTTTATTTTTTTATTTTTTTTGGGCACAAGTGCGTTTATTGACCGATGAATGCATCTTTTATTCTACAAAGTAACAACAAAGCAATTTAGCACGACACTGTTACTGAAAACACCAATGCCCTGTCTTTGTGCATGTCTTTGTCTAGCAGAAAAACAGTAAAATTGTACTTTTAACACACACCCACACATAAAGTAAATGCGTCATGATGCAAACTGTTATATGCTTCAGCACCCCCCCACCTCCCACCTCACCATCTCTCCCTCTGTGTGTGCTGAGCGTTTCATATTGTTGACTTTACTGAGCTCTAATATTTATGCACGCACTGGTTTGGCTAGATTTGTTTGCCCAACTGAATCCTTCCTGTGGCAGGGTCATCTTGGGAGTAAATCAAACTTCATAACTAGCATGAACAGGCGATTTGCTGTTTCTGACTTGCACGGACAATTGCAAAGTATCACAGTTGCACAGATAAAGTTTAATTTATATGCTCCCAATTAAAATCTATACACGGCTACATTATTTTGCATAAGATTTATACGTTCTTATGCACTTTTTTTTTTTTTTAAGTGGTGGCAGTAGTGTAGAGGTAGTGTAGCTATGTCACGTCTGTGAATAAGCTTCTGTATTGCCTCAGTAAATCTGAGATTGGTGTAAAATTGATTATTTTTAGTTGTCACAAAGACTCATTCAGCTGCAGCCAGCTCAGAATAAAACCCTCAGAGGCAACAACCTTTGTAAAGGCCATTTTTAAAACTGTCAGCACCAAAAAACTAACATCTTCATGGGAATTTTTGTATTTGAATATTTTATGAATAGATTTTATTATGTATTAACAGGTGAAAACTGAAGAAGAAATGTGATGTTTTTCTTTTTATCAACATTTTGTATTAATTACTCAATACGTGACCAGTTTCACAATGAATTTTATCCTCTAAATGTTTCTAAACTTCCAGCCTGTTGTGAATGTACTGGTATAAGTTTTATGTTTGAGTTCATGACTAACTGAAAGCACACACCGTTAATGAAAGTTTTACTTAAAATGCTGCTGGTTTCAAAAATTGTGACGATGAAGCTCAGCATTGGCAGACATCAGCAGAGTGTTTCAACTAAACCACCTGGAAGGAGCAGTATCATGTTCTGATGAGGTTTAGAACCCAGGATGCAGACACGAGGGACTCGAAGATAAAATAAAAATGGATTTATTTTACAAAACCCTAAACAAAAAGCTGAAGTGGCAGCAAAACTTGGGTGCAGGGAAACACAAAGCACAATCCACAGACAAGGAAGAAAGACACTGGCACAGAACTTATGGAGAAACGGAAGACGGATAATGACAAACACCTTAAGAAAGACAATGAGGAAAAGGTGAACGTGGCAGGAGCTGGAGCTGACTACAGTACATTGTTGGGGTTGGGGGGGGGCACTAGGAAGGCTGAATAGATGACACAAGAAAATAGAACTATGTAAAACACAAGGATCTCAAAATCTAAAGAATCAAAACACTAATAAAATGCAGATTCTCTGAAAATGAGCTATTGAAATGAGCTGCTATAGAAAACAAAAAAAAACAACTAACATCCTACCTGTTGAAGATAGATTTTTAAAATGCCTAGTTTTTTTTTTTTTTTTTTTTTTTTTTTGAAAT
>JARVLU010000255.1:23434855-23447010 GCA_031762415.1 Simpsonichthys santanae
ACTGGAGGTTTCTTCCTGTTTAAAGGGAGTTTTTCCTTCCCACTGTTGCCTTTGTGCTTGCTCAGGATGGGAGACTGTGATGAAGTGAAGATTCAACTTGTCTGCTGGATTCCTTAGATAGAGAACTTTACTAACTTTTCTATGTATGTGAATGTTTCTGTAAAGTGCCCTGAGACAACTTTGTTGTGAATTGGCACTAAATAAATAAACTGAACTGAACATTTGGTGTCCCCAAGGATCCGTTCTTGGTTCAGGACTTTTTGGCCACGCTGTATCTGCTTAAGTTGGATTTAATTTTTAAATAAATCAAACGTGATAATATAATTGTTTGTGTGTTTTTTGTACATGTTCATTTGTCTGTTCTATGAAGTACTAGACATATTTTAATGAAAGTAATCATTGGAACAAGTCTACAACTGATCAACTGTTGGAGTCGAGTTGATTTAAAGGACTTTTGATCTTAACAAGAACAACAGTATCACAACTCTGTCAAGTTCATAGTTACTGAACTAACATTTGGTGTGGTAGTAGCTGAGAGTCATGTCCATCACATATTCTGAGCACTAACAGCTTATTCAAGATCCTTGTTTAAAACTTGGGCATTCTGTAAATATTTTTTTTTAATTTACACTATTTTATGACTGTTTTTATTGCTTTAACTTGTATAGTTTTACATAAGCACTTTGATTGACACTTTTTTTTAATGCTTGTAAAATTTGCCTTTACACTGTATTTTGCCTTATCAGACAGGAATTAATACTTTGAGGAATATTTCCTGGAAAGAGAAAAAAAAAAAGAATGTTTGCAAAGACAAGGTTTGGAGTCAACTATCATCGAGTGATGCAGGAAAGAGAGGAGAAAAGGGAAGACGGTGGAGAAGATAAACATGGATGTCATCAGTGATTTGAGACACCTGCAAAACTCAACAAGAAAAAAACAAACAGACGTGAGACAGCAGGAACTTTTTCCTTCAAGTGTCACAGAGAAGAAAGACAGCGGGGGGTGTTGGTGCCTGGTGAGAGGAAGGAGTGACAACGATCGACAAGTTCAGAAGCAAGAACAGAAGAGCGTCTTGATGGTTCAGGAACAAAGGAAGTTATAGTTTTTGGATGTTTTAGGAGGAAAAATTATGTGGTCAAAAACGAGAGAGGCTTGACAGTATCACAACTCTGTGTGCTGACCCTCACCTGGAAACAACCAGATCTGAAGTGTCTTCAGCTTTGTCCTCTCAGGGGTTCTTTACCATCTGCAGCTGGACCTTCAGCAGCACATTTGTTCAGCCCAGTCTGGAAGTCGTAGGTTGAGTCGGGCATGTTCTGGCTCATACTGCTTCACCAGATGGAGATCAGTGAGGTCTGGAGGTCAGGTCGATGCCCCGAGCTGTTCATGACTGTTGAACCAGTTCTCAGCAGTCCTTGCTGAGTTCGGATGGATTGGCAGCGACACCAGGAAGCAATTACTGACAAACAGCAGCTCCGTTTTCTGGAACGACTTCAGGTCTTGTAGCAGACTCTCAGTCAGGCAAAGGTTCAGACTCTGAAAACCTGACATGGCGTTGGGATTATTAGACTGCTCCAGGAAGAATGTGTGTGGATACCTCCGGCTGGTGTCGCCAGTTTAGTGGCATTTTATTAAATAACAAGATGGTTTTGCTAAATCAGCAGGAGAAGAGAAGCCAATAGCAACATGCACACCAAAACATTGTCTGCTATATCTTTCACTGCTTTTCTGTTTTGAATATTTAAAACCATTTATTCTAGCCTGGTTTACATTTATACATATAGATTGAAAGTTATGAATCACAGCATTTCACTTTTAGGTTTTTATGTTCAGATGTTTTTCCCACACACGTTTTTACACTGGTGTTTGTTTACTCGAGCATCGCGGTGCACGTCTACTCCACTTCTTACATTTGACCACGTGTTCATGATTAAAGCTGAGCTTTGCTAACTCTTGATGTCATCAGCAGAAAGACTCACTGCGTCGTCCACCAGTCAACATTCATCACATTCTTTTGTTATGAGTTCAGGATACGACATGCAGTGTCTCCGTCTATTCATTAGATTTTACCTGCTTCTTCCTTTTTGGGTCACGGGGGTCACTGTGCAAAAGGCGGGGGACGCCCTGGACAGGTCTCCAGTCCATCACAGGGACACGGAGACAAAAAGCCATTCACTCTCACCTAGAGACACTTTAGAGCAGGGGTCTGCAACATTTACGATCAAAAGAGCCATTTTTACATCTTCGTTCACTAAATTAAATGTGCCCAGAGCCACAGCAACCTGCTACAACTGTGGTTATCAACTGCTGGCCCATGGGCCACTGTAAGTATTTGTAGCCAGTAGGGGTGACATTTTAAAGCTAAAAATATGTAATGATTTTTAACATTTATTGACATTTTTGCAATTTAAAACAAATGAAAAGACCAGATTGTTGTAAAGAGGGGGAACAGCAGTTTGTTTGTTTTCTAAAAAAAAGAATGAAATATACAGACCTATTTACATTTTTAAATTGTGGAAGAAAATAATTAAGTATTTAAAGTATTTGCAAAAGAAATGACAGGAAAACAGTTAAAACTAGTTGTTTGTATAACAACCAACAAAATTCAGTTCTGTGTTTGTTTTGGGCGAAGCTCGAAAGAGCTGCTACAGAGGGACCAAAGAGCCGCATGTGGCTCCAGAGCCGCAGGTTGCAGACCCCTGATTTAGAGTTACCAATCAGCCCAACATGTAAGTTTTAGGTCTGTGGGAAGAAACCAAAGCACCCGGAGAAAACTCATGCAGCACGGAGAGAACATGCAAACGCCATCCAGAAAGGCCGTGGCCTGGATTTGAACCGGGGCGACCTGCTCGCTGAGTCAGCAGCTCTACCACCTGTTATTTCCATCTAACTTTAAGTAAACTATCCATTATCCTCATAGATAAATTTGAGTACAACAAAAAGCAAGTGATGATAATCAGAACTCAGAGACAATTTGTGCACAGAATGATCACAATCAGATTATTCAAAAGACAAATCTTCAATTTGGTTTATATATAAAGAGCCAAGTCACAGCCCACATCATCTCAGAGCACTGAACAGAAACATTATACATAAAAAGTAAGAATAATATTATTTTTCTGAGGAGCCAGCAGAATGCTTTGAGCCTTAACTTGGTCACAGACTCTCATCCAGCAGGAACTAATCATGTTTTACATTCATTTCTTTACGCTGCACACTTTAATGATACACGCCAGTGAGGTGGGAGGAAAAAGTCTTCGTTACAGAAACTAACAGCTGATACTGTTCTCACCGTGTGACAGGTGAAAATGAATTAAAAAAAAAAAAAAAATAGATTATAAAACTGCTATTTTTTTTTCAAGTTTTATCAAATATTCATGCAGCAAAGCAGATGTTTTCACCTGCAAGCTTGAACACCAGCACCTCAAGTGTTTTATCATTGTGCTGCTAGTCTGAGCCAACAGGGGGAGAGGGTTAATGAAAAGTGGCAGGTCTTCAGTCAAACCAGGCATTTTTAAATTATTTGACAATGGAATGTGCATAAAGGGTCATCTGTAAAATGGCTCAGTGAATAAATTAGTTTGCAGGTTCAGCAGTTTGCTCTGAGGACAAAATAAAAGCCTCATAGCACAGAAGATAGTTGGAAATCACGCTACATTAATATTATGGTTTTATTAGCTGCAAAGTGATTTCCTGAAACTTTTCATTTTTGTTCAGCTGACATTTAACTGAGCTTGTTGTAGGACTTGCAATGAAGAAAGCAAAGCTCACGACAGGTCAATAAACTGCATCTGCAGGACACTTTCCAGGTCCTGTTGACCCCTCCAAGCACTTTAGGACCAACCACAGAGTCTGTGGACATCAAGGTCTTTTCTGTCACACCCTGATGACAAATGTTCGTCCTCCTGAGCCATGCTGCAGTGAAGATCACCTCCGTGACATCCTGCGGATACTGGACAGTTTTTCAGCGTCTTGCTGGAGGCTGAGTGTCAAGTGTCTTTACTTTAAATGTTTTATTATGGCAAATATTTTTAAATAATACCTGGAAATGTTTCAGGATGCAAAAATCTTTAGTATTTGGCTCAATTTGGAGAAAACTTGGTACAAATTTTTATTTTAATCAGTATTAAAATAGAAGACAATATTTTCTTCCTCATTCATAAATATTTATACCTTCTAAACACCACAGACACCTTAAAATATTTTTTAAACATTGAATCAATAAAATAAATGTATTGAAAATCAGTTTTAGATTTCACCTCATGCACATCAGTGCATAATAGTTTATAGAGTCCAACACGTGGACCTCCTGCAGGTTTAAAAGCAGCTGTCAGGTGATGGAAGCTCGATACTGACACCATGTGGACATTTTAAAGAACTGCAGCTTCTGCTGCAAATTTCAACCACCTTCACAACATTTCTGTCCATTTTCAGGTGAACACCTCTTTAGGTTTATGTCCAGATGAATCTAAAAGTATCTAAAAGCTGCATGTGTGTTGTAATGATATAAATTCCCACCTGGATGTCTGACACCATCGACTGGGAGGCAGACTGGTTTACAAGACAAACTGAAACACTTCTCTCAGGTGCCATAAAACTAGTTGCATAATTTTCCACCTGCACACACATGTGGTTGTGAATAAAATGATGGCTGGTGTGAGTTTAGATTTAGCTCAGTTTCATGTACAGTGCTGTCAAAGGTTGTTTCTGCTCTTGGTTTTATTTTTAGATATTTTTTTTCTTTTTATTATTAATAACCTTTATTTGACCATTGAGATCACAGAGCTCTTTTACAAGGGAGGATTGGGCTGAAGGCAGATTAACATGCATGTTTTTGTCTGTGGGAAGAAAACCGAAGTAAACCCACACAAGCACGTGAAGAACATGCAAACTCCACAGTCCAACCGGGGATTGAACCCAGGACCTTCTTGCTGTGAGGCAACAGTGCTAACCACTGAGCTGTAGTTTTCTAAGAATTTTAATATAATAAAACTTTCTTTTGGCTGCTCCCTTCCTCAGGGGTCCCCACAGTGAGTGTTTATGCCCTTCAACCTGGACTTAAACCTGCAACCACAGAATTATAAACAGTGGCACTGACCACTGAGCTACTGCTGCCATTTATAAGTTTCCTTTTTGTTTAAACACATTATTCTACATTGGTGAAACCAGTCTGACAGCCCACTGGGGGAGGTCACCAGACTCATCAAAGGAGTGCAGAACACTCAACAGCCTCCATGCTAAAGATTTTTTCCAGTTAGCGCTCAACGTTTGTTGAGATCACTCCAGTTAAATATCTGTAAAACTAGTCATTTTTGTGTTTGCTCCTGCAGGTAATTAGCTCCGGCAGTCAGCTTGACTCTGTTAATCCAAAATTTACCTAGAGAATTTAATTCACATCCATCCAACGGTTCGTGAAATACTTTACAAACAGACATTTAATACTAAAGAACGTTCTACCGTTTGACTTCAATCCAACACGAGTAACTCAACAAGTCACAAATATTCATCAAAATGTTTTATTGAACAAAAGTATCTGAATTCTCATCACGTGGTCAGTACAGTACCGTAGTTGGATCTTAATGATTCATATATGCACCTCTTATTTTGAATATATACATACAGTGGAGACAAGAATTAAATAACAGTGCTCAGTAACATTCAGATATATCGTATAAAAGCCGAAGACCCCGTCAACACTTTCATTGGTTCAACAGAAGCACAGAAGAATCAGGGAAATGTTTGGCATCAGTAGATTTTCAGCTTTAAACCAGGTGACCGTGTATTTATTTGGCTTGACAGGGGGTTTCCAAAGTCCAGCTTCGCTGAGCTACCGCTTTTAATCTGGAAATAAAACGTGCAGACAAATATTTACTTAAAAAAAAAAGGCCAATTTATTTTAGTAGTGGCGCTTAAAGGTAGTTTCTTTAAAACGATCGTATCGACTTTAAATGTCCGTACCTGACGCAGCACCGGCAAACCAGACATTCAAAAGACTGAGCAGTACTTTGATTAGCGATTTACTCGTTACCATCTGAAATACACAGATTTTTTTTTAAAGGTACAGCTTAATCAGTCTGTTACTGGGGTCTCATTCAATATCTTTGTTTTTGTTTACATTCCCTGCAGAACTGTGTAATCACATCTGACGAGGTCCTTTTCATAACTGCAATACATGGCAGCAACAGATTGACTGCAGTTACTCCAAAGTGTTACTCAAAACAAGTTTATTAGTCGTCTGTCAGTTTCCTCACGCAGCTACAGACGGGACAGAACAGTAACATGTTCGATGTGACACAACATAAAGCATGAGCACTGAGCTGCTGAACCAAAGTGTGGTGAGTGCAGTAACGAGGAGGCGGCACATTTGGTTACACGCATCGACATTCAAAAACTCTACAGGATCTCAGAGGTTTCTGCTGTTGCATTAACACCCCCCTTACTGCCTCTGTCAGAAACACCACAGCGAGTGTTGTACATTGAACGCATCACTAGAAACAGAAACGAGGAGGAAAATTAAATTAAAACTTTTAAGCAGGAGCGAAAAATCATGTAGTGGAATGGTGGAAAAAAAAAAAAAAAGGCAGAGTGATTCTGGTCACTTTATGAAATACAACGATACAAACCGTCAAAGATGAGAACTTTAAATTAGCTCGACAAAAGAGTTCCTACCCAACAAGTTTTTTTTTAATTATTATTTTTACAAATAAATGAAAGGAAATCAAACAACGGGCTGCAATTAGACATGACGACAGCAGAGTTAGGTCCCTCAGAGGAGCGAGTCCTCTCTGATCTAATAAATGTCCGTTCTCCTGCCATAATTAAGAGCAATGGTGTGACCTACAACGTGCGCACTCGTAAACAGACATTATGGATGACGTCAGAGGGAGAGCTCAACCCTGACAAGGCCTCAGGCGTCCTGTTAGCAGCACATCCAGCATGAAGAGGCGTGTTGTACATGAGACATTCAGCGGCTCCGTGCTGGGTGTCTTGGGTTTGACTGCCAAAGAGTGGAGAGATAGAAAAAGGTTGTTGGTTCACCACTAGACGGTGACCAGTAAACCCAGTCGGTGCGACTGCAGGAGGGTCCAGAGCTAAGGCTGGAGTTAAGACAGTAAGGGAGTGGCGTATAATGCGTGTACACGTGTGTGAATGTGTGTGTGTTTGAGATCCAGTGCACGTGTGTGAATCACAGCAGCGATTTCACCAGGTACAGCTTCTCTCCATGTTCGCTGGTGAAGATGGGGGCTTTCTTGTAATGCTCCACTAGTTCATCCATGGAGTTGAACCTGCGCTGGCCGATGCAGTAAACTCCGTCCGACAGCTGCACTTTGAAGTGTTTATTCTTCCCCACCGCCTTCAGAGACACAGAGAAATCACTGGGCTGGAAAAAAAAACAAAAAGAGCAACAGATGATTATTGTTGCATGTCCAGCAGATGGCAGCATATCCCCCGTGTTAAACTACTGCAAAAACTGGAACCAAAAGAAAAGCCCTTTACTTCTGCTGCGTTTAATAAAACTTTAAATTAAAGAGTTTTATTTCAAATGTGTTTGGCTCTTTTTGTGGTTTTGACTTTAAAAGTTTATCTGCTGACACTGAAATGTTCCTCTGAGGACTGTTAAAAACTGGATGTGTCTAGGTGCATCTCAATATATTTGAATATTGAGGCAAATGTTTTTTTAACCCCAAATCATTTCAAAAAGTGAACTCATCAATTACATAGATTCATTACAAATAAAGTGAAATATTTAAAGCTTTTATTTCTTGTCATTTTGATGATTATAGCTTCCAAATAATGAAAAATGTCTCAGTAAATGAGAATATTCCAGTCAGCTTTTGGCACCTTTGTCAGTGTGGGCAGGAGTCAAGTCCTGCTGGAGAATTAAACCAGCATCTCCATAAAGCTTCAGCAGAAAGAAGCATCAAGTCTCTAAAACGTTCTGCTAGATGCTGCGTGGACTGTGGACTTTAGAAAACCCAGTGGACCAGCACCAGCAGAACATGGACCAAACCATCACTGACTGAAACTTCACTCTGGACTTCAACGTGAATCTGAACCTCTCTGCTCTTCCTCCAGACTCTGGGACCTTGATTTCCAAATGATGTGCAGAATTTACTTTCATCTGAAAAAGGAACATTGAACCACAGAACAACAGCCCGGTTCTTTGTCTCCTCAGCAGGTAAGACGCTGACGTTGTCTCTGGTTCAGAAGTGGCTGGACTTGAGGAATGAGACACTTGTAGCTCATGTCCAGGAGTTAATCAGGAGTTTATAATAATGAACCTCTTCATAATATTCTAACTTTCTGAGACACTAGTATGTTTTGTAAGAAGCATCAACATAACAGGAACTAGACTTGAAATATTTCACTATGTGTTATGAATATGTAATAAATGAGTTTCACTTTCTGAAGTGATAGACTAAACAAAGTTTTTCACAAATTACACACCAAGAACTAAATGATTAAGGTATTAAGAATTGGACAATACAGTAAATGACGTTTTAATACTTACAATTCTGAATTTTTCACAACAATCAAGTCCTGCCAACTATTTCTGACCATGTCTGAAATTATTAATTTAGCTACTTAACCGCTGAACTAAAATACTTAACATTGTACTATTTAAAGCACTGCACACGTGAGGGTTATTACAAATCAGATGCATTGAACTGGAGGTTCACAACTAAAAGTGTAGCAGAAATGTGCTTAAATGTTCTTGTCACCAGATTTATAAAAACATGCACGTTCTTCTTTTTAAAGACCAATAAATCTGAAAACACAAACCTACTTTTACTTCCTGTCTGAAGCTATGGCTGGATGTAGATACTGATCATGTGCATGCTGCTTTATTTACACCACAACTAGGTAGTGACATCCAAAAACACACTGCAGAGTAAAGTAGAAGTAGGACATATTTTTGTTCTCTCAATTCTGAAATTAGGAACAGAATAAATACTGGAAAGAGGGTGAAAACAAGTGACCAAACAATCAGCAAAGAATCCAGCAGGGAGGGGGGTGGCATGTTAGGTGGGGTGAATCTAATTAACGTGACGTGAACTCCACCCATGAGAAAATGTAACCCAGGGTGAGCCAACCTCCGACAGACAGACTACTGATAGACAGCTAGAATGGTGGAGGTAGTGACGCTCACGGTGTTACCTGAGGCACTTACTGAGGCATTTTTGTCTTATCAGTCAACATTAAGGCAAAGATGACCAAAAAACAATTAAAAAAAAAAACAAATAAATCAACGATACTTATAACTTTAAACAGTTACTGCAGATGTGTTCATGCAGAAGAGTGACCAAGCACAAGAATTTACAGTGAAGTTCACAACATATTAAACGCTCTGTGCAAAATGGGTTTAGTGTGAACTCATCATAGCAAACAAACGTGTACAACCAGAAGTTGCAGCATGTAACAAACAAAACACACTAAACACAGCACAACTAGCTTCAAGCACAATTTAACCATTCAACTTAGAATGTAGTTATGACAGAAAATGGAGGATTTACTTGCAGTTACCTTCATACATGTGGTACTTCCTGTTTATCACTGTTATTGTTGGGAGACCGCAATGACGTGAAAACTCAAAACAATCTGTTGGCTCCTCAGATAATTAATGTTAATAACTGACTTCATGTGTATATGGATGTTTCTGTTCAGTTCCCTGAGACAACTGCTGTTGTGATTTGGTGCTATTGTATAAATAAACTGAAGTGAATTGAATCCAGCTGATCATGGGGTCAGTCTTTGTCCATCTTTGGCATTTTTTTTTTTTTTTTTCAAACTCCATTCAGGTTTTGTAAATGGAATAAACTATATTCCACTCTTTAAACCATATGTGCCAAACTCAAGGCCCGGGGGCCAAATGTGGCCCTCGTTAACATCTTATCTGGCCCCCAAGATGATATGTGAAACGTAAAATACTTCAATACATTTATTTTATTTTCAAGAATTTCCCTAAAGTATTTTAAAAACTGTTGTTTGTTGTGTGGAGCTCTGAATATAGGAAAAAAGCATCAAGTGGGCCCAAAAACCCATAACCTGACGCTACAAATGTACTAAATGTTCAAATGAGTCAATAGAGGCTCAGGCTACATACTCTGAACTAGAAAGTTTTCATTCTTTCTTTTTTTTTTTTTTTTTACAGGTTAAAAAATGTGAGCTATAAGTAGCAGTAGAATGGACTGTTGAAAAGTGATTCAGTATCTGGTGAGCACATCAAAACACTGAATATGGAATTACTTTTTCCACTTCTCTTTGTATTTGAAGATGTTTTTAATTCACCCATCCACATGACCTTTCCAAAAAACATTGATTTTTTAATAAAATTCTAGATAATATGTGAGGAAACAGCCTTTTTAACCTCTAACGTTGTGTTTCTTTAATATGAAATACCTCTGTATAAAATATTGAAAAAAAAAAAACTGGTGATGTAATCAAAATGACATCACTGAGTGATGTAAACCATATTATTCATTAAAAAGATGCACACTGAGGTATAGGTGTTGTGTGCATAGACATTTTCAACCCTTAATTCAACTTTTAAAACATTGTGCTCAATAAATGAATTGTGATTAATATTTTTTTTTGTGGTTGCATAAAGTTTGAGTTTCTAATCTGGTCAACTATAATTAAGTTTCTTGTTTTTCTCCAGCGTCCGTCGTGTCAGTGTGTCATGACTTCACCCGGCTGACTCACCGATGACTCGCTGTCTCGTATGAGGAAGTCGCCCTCCTCCCCCTTCTCGTTCAGTATACACTCGGCCTGGTGTCTGGTGATGTTGCCGTAGTACCAGTCCCTCCCGGCGAACCTCCCCGAGCGTACGGGCGCCAAGCGGTTCTGTGGAGAGCCTGACGTAGAGGAGGGTATGCTAGGCTCCTCGTCAAGCACCATCACATAGTTTTTAGGTACCAAACCCACAATGCCACGGGAGTTCTTACACCTCCACCACTCGGGGTCGTTCTCAGGCTTCTCCACCACGTCCATGACTTCTCCCTTCTCAAAGTTCAGCTCCTCCTCTGTCACAGAGCTGAAAGGGTAGAGTGTTTGAACCTGATGAAGAACACTGCCACGCCCGCCTGCGCGGCCATTTGACAGCAAAGTTCCTTGAGGTACTACTTGGTAGCGATGCGAGGAGTCTCCCTCTCCTCTGTCGTCGGCCCCTGCGAGCTCCTCTTGGACATAATTTGAGGGGAACCAGCCCACGCGGCCCGCCTGACTGCCCCGCCACCAGCCATCGCTGCACTTCTCCATAACCATCACTCTGGAGCCCTTCATCAGCGTCAGCTCGTCATCCCTCTCTGCTGTGTAAGCAAACTTCACCACAGCAGGGATGTTGAGGTCATAGATCCTCTCGGCGGCTCCGACCACACCTCCACCCCCGCTGCCATTAGAAGGGTACTCTGTGTCCGAGCTCGGTGTGGGGGAGGCATCCCGGGCGCTCGTCTTCCTCTTGTGTTTACCTAAACCTGCGTTTGTGGACAAAAACAAACAGGAAGTTCATTATTCCACATCTGAAGATCACTTTTTTTGTCTCCTAACATTTTCAACAAACCTTAACTGAGGCTTGTAGTCAATGGGCACCCAGAAGACTACAAAACAAGTTCCACTGCAAAAAAACCGGAGTGGCAAAGGGCCCACAGGTGAAGACTAAACATCTTATTAGGATTTTTTATTCAATACTGCTGCACAACAAAATATTATATGAACATATTAAAGTTTTCACAAAAAAGTTACCATATTTTTCAATGTACAAGTTGCGTTTTTTTTTTTTTTTTCATAATTTGCATGCCCTGCGACTTATGGGCCGAAGCGACATATTTATGTTTTTTCCCCCCATATTTACAGTATAAACCAATTTTTAGCTGAGAGATGACCGTTTTCATTAATTCTGACTAAAAAAACTATTGAACACTACCATTTTCAGCCACTAGATGGCAGTTGAGCAGTAAGGCATGCCGTTATGTCATGTAATAGAGTTAAACTCAAAGCTGTCAGATAAAAATTGTTATTACAGGTGGTCCCTGGTTTACGGCCGAGATCCGTTCTAACGGCTTGGCAGTATACCGATTCTGGCCGTATCCGCGGATTTTCGGCCGTAAAACGAAACCGAAACTAAACGGCGATCGGTAACGTCTTTTTAAACACGT
>JARVLU010000255.1:23481992-23492148 GCA_031762415.1 Simpsonichthys santanae
TATCCCAAGTTCAAGGATTTCTAGTGACGAAACCAGAGCGCCAAATCTAAAATGACTTCAAATGAAATTTTAATATACTGTATTTATATTTTTGTTTGCAAATACAAACATAGTTCAATGATACAAGACATTTATTTTGTGCCACTTTCTGCAAAGTTCATAAATCATGTCACAGACGCTTTAAAGGGTGAATAAGTTGTTGTTGGTCAGTAAACTGACCAGCTGGTGCCCCACTTTAACGAGAGATAAAGAAATAAAACAAATGTAGTGAAGGGGATGGAGAAAGTGTCACCCTTCTTCCTCCATCTCTCTCCTTCGTATTGCTACACTTTCCTTGTCTTTTTATAGTAGCTACATTTTTAAACATCCTAGCAATATACCCACTGTCCCTCCTCTGGACATGTCCAAACTATCTCAGTCTGGTCTCTTAACGTTACCTCCCAGTTGTTCAATCTGTGCTGTACCTCTGATGATCTCATTCCTAATCTTCTCCATCCTTGTCACTCCTGAGAACCTCAACATCTTCATTTCTGCCACTTCCAGTTCTCTGTCTCCAGACCATACAGTGTCACAACTGTCTTGTAATTTTTCCTTTGACCTTTGCTGCCACCCTGTTGTCACAAATCACTCCTGAAAGTTTGTTTCCTCCATCCATTCCATCCTGCATGGACTCTCTTACACTTTTACGACATTCCCCATTTTCCTGGACAGTGGACCCCAAGTACTTAAAGCACCTTTGTGACCTCTGATCCTTGTGGCTTCACTGTTCCACTCCCTCTCATTTACACATGTGCTCTGTCCTACTACGGCTGACTTTCATTCATCTTTTTTCAAGTGCATACCTCCACCTCTTCAAGTTCTCTTCCACCTGTTCCATGTTCTGACCAGAGATCACATCACACAACAAAATAACCACCTCTGTGGCAATGATGATTATTGTTGACACTGTGAGTTGTGCTTACTTACAGAAGATAGCATTCAGTAGTATGCTGTGAGGTACATACAGGTCACATGCTGCCACATTGTTCCTCTGAGCGGGCCAGTTAATGGTGGCGTAGTCCTGGACATACAGCTCCTGCATACAAACATGAAACTAATCATAAAAATCTTTATATCAAATAATTATAAAGAAAATACATATTAGCACATTTGACAATTAAAATAAAATAAAAACAGACATAAAGCATTCAAAAAATAATTTAAACAATCTGATGGATTCATGTCTTGAAGCAAATGTGTCTGATTTACAACTGACAAAGTGGCTCCTCATGTAGTTCATGGTGAGATTTGCACCTGTCTGAGGCTGAGAATCAGAGAGTCTTCCTCTGCACTAAGTCTGACAGCAAAGCAGTAGCTCATAGGTCCGAACACCTGACGACAGTAACACCACATTTTTGAGGGGTGGACTGGCATCCAGCTGGGAAGCAACCTTAAACACACAAAATAAATACATCTATCAGCTCTGAATCTCCAGACTGTGCACTGTTTGATGTTGGGAAGACACCGAACATCAACTTGTCACTTCGTCCGGATGGATTATGACTTTTGCACGGCTCTGTATACTTGTTTTATCGCACATTAGCAGAGATTCTCAATAGTTTTGTTTTATTTAAAGCTAGTAAAAGACAACATTACAGGCTGTTAGAGCTTACCAAATTTCTGGAAAGACTGAATTAAATCCATCCCAGCTGTAGACATTTAAGACAGAGAGCCAGAATTTTCCCCACGATGGAATCCCGACTGCACCACCTAAAAACAAATTATCATAAAGAAAGCTTTAACAACTAGTGTAAGGATGTCAGACAACTTGTCATTTGTCTGGTTATCATTGCTACTGTTAATGACTTTATTCAAACCTTTTTTGTGCAGATTGTTTCGAGCACGAACCAAATCTGGGTCATCAGGATCCACTCCCAGGATCCTCATTGCGGTGTAATTCAGCACCGTTCCCAACACTGTAGATATATCTTCAATATGTCTGAAGGATCCACAAATATACAAACCCTGATGCTGTTATTAAAATTATAACATCCAAATTTGTCTGGCTTTAGACTAGATATACTGCCTGGCCCAAAAAAATAAAAAATAAAAAAATGTTGCCACCAAAAAAAAAAAATCACACACTAATATTTTGTTGGACCACCTTTAGCTTTGATTACATCATGTATTCTCTGTGTCATTGTTTCGATAATCTTCAGCAATGTCACAAGATCTATGTCCATCCAGTGTTGCATTGATGTTTCACCAAGATCTTCCATTGATGACTAGGCATGATGGGTGCATCACTTCACCTGCCTCTTTTCTTATCCTGATGCGCCCATCACAGTGGAACAGGGTAAATCTGAACTCATCAGACCACATGACCTTCTTCCATTGCTCTAGAGTCCAATCTTTATGCTCCCTAGCAAATTGAAGCCTTTTTTCCAGTTAGCCTCACTGATTAGTGGCTTTTCTTAAGGCTACACAGATGCTCAGTCCTAATTCCTTGAGTTCCCTTCATATTTTGCATGTGGAAATGCTCTTACATTCACTTTTAAGCATAGCCCTGAGTGCTAAGGTTGTTTTTCTTCAATTTGATTTCACCAAACGTTTAAGTGATTGCCGATCACGATCATTCAGGATTTCTTTCTGGCCACATTTTGTCCTCGAAGACTATGGGTCCCACTGTCCTTCCAGTTTTTAATAATGCGTTGGACAGTTCTTAACCCAATTTTAGTAGTTTCTACAATCTCCTTAGATGTTTTCTCTGCTTGATGCCAATGATTTGATCTTTCTCAAACAGACTGACATCTTTTCCACAACCACACAATGTGTCTTTCAACATGGTTGTTTAAGAAATGAGAAGCAACTTGTTGCACCAGTTGGGGTTAGATAACTTGTTGCCAGCTGAAAGATAATCACCCATGCAATAATCATCCAATACGAGGCTCGTACCTATTTGCTTAGTTAAATCCAAATGGCAACTTTTTTTTTTACCAGGCAGTGTAGGTTGAACAAAATTCAGAGGATTGTTTTCTTTAATATTTTTCTAAATACCACAGCATACAGTATTGTCTATGACCAACCAACTCTAGTGGTGAACACTAATATTGCTGCAAACTACCAGTTACCGGTACTTTCACAGTCTTTGACTTGATTAATTTGGAGCAATGACCTGAAGGCAACGCTAATTGAAACCCAGATGGAGGAAATATGAAGTCACTATGAAAAGACTTGGTTACCTCCTAAATTATTTGATTTTAAACTGCTGTGTTTGTTTTCTTTAATCCTACTCAGCTGATTAAATGGCGACAGCATGCATGACAATACCTAGCACCAATTTTTTTTTTTTTTTTTTATTCACACCACAAGGTTCAGGCACTGTTGAAGAGATCAGATGAGACACATTTTCACTTGTTGAAACACTCCGAAGTGATATGAGGGATGAATATACCGGAAAGGATTTGAATAAGAAACAAGAATTAATTCAACAGTTGCTGTATTATTCTTTTTCTTCCAGCAAATCATAAGCACTGAAAAAGTTAATTTACTGTAAATATGACTTTCATCATGATTTTGTACATGGTAAAATAAATACGATAGAAGAATATGAAAAAAAAATATGGCATAGAAAACAACACTGTTACTTAAATATAGGGGTGCACAGATAAATCAGCTGGCTGATTTACTTAATTTTGGGAAATCAGCCAATACTTGCATTAGAAAATGATTGTACCAATTTTTTTTATTTTTTTTTAACAGCAATTGTCTGTACTTCATTTATATTTAAGTGCACTACCTCATGGCCAGTTAAAACAAGTTTGTATTGTTTGTAGTACTGTATATTGTTCAAGGGTATGTTTTTCAACAAAATATTGTAAAATTGAAGGTGAATTGTGACCTTATAACACCTGACAGTGTTGCTTGTAAAACAAAATCGGAATCAGCAGGTCAGACGTTTTAGAAAATCTGTGATCGGCCAGAAAACTGCAACTGGTGCACCCCTACTTAAATACTGTACTGTACAAACTTTTAATTAGAGAAGCTTACGGTGTCTGATCATGCAAATAAATATTAAAATAAAAATAAAACCTTTTAAAAAAATACAGAGCATTGGTGCTTCTATACCAATTTTCTTTTAAACAGATGTTAGGAATTAAATAAATTCAGAAACAGAATTAAATTTCACGTTTCTAAAATGGAAATAAGCATGTTAAAATGCCAGGTGTACTGAGAAACATTTTGTTCCCCTCTAGACATGACGTAACGAGAGTTTCTGTAATGCATCGTCAGTCCATCTCGTGCAGTTTCCACCTACCTGTCACTGCTGGGTGAACCTTGCTCTAGTGTGTGATAGCACAGAGGGTGTGTCTGCAGGGTGGGTGTGCAATCCAAGTTACAGTACCTGCCTTTAAAAAAAACACGTTCTCTGTGTACATCCATTCATCTAAACTGAAATCACGCCGTGGGAATCTGACAGCATCTAGATCAATACTGAGCACTCACAGGTAAATACTTCTTAGCACAAAGAGACAATGCATGTATTACCCCCTGGGCATTGATGGGAAACGGAAACATGGTGCAGTTGCAACAAAAAGCCACTAGACACATTGACAAGCTCGACATGTGGCACCAGATCTGTGTGGCGATTCTCCAAGTGAAGGGTCATTGTGCGAGCTGTTGCTTCCTACACACTGAAGGGACACAGTGCTGATGAATGAGTCAGAGAACACGTTTTAAATGTCATATAAATGACAAGAATGTGGACAGTTAGTGAGATGAAACAGATGTTTGGTTGACCAGAGACGTCTCAAGACCTGGATTCGCCTTCTTCGCTCACAGGCCACGATGAAAGAGTGGCAAAAAATAAATGTGTCAATTCAGAAATTCTCCTTTCGGTTTAGATAAAAGAGAAAATAGATAAAATACAGTTTTAAACACGGTACAGATTTGAGGTTAACCGCGGCTCGGGCACAATGTGTAATTAAACCTCATCTGAGTGGACAAAGAGCAAGCGTCAAAGCGAGAAAGTGACACCACTCTGTCCGTGATGCCGTTTTTTTGTCCAAACTTTTACGACACTTTTGACTTTTCTCTTCACAGAAATTTACGGCAAAAAGTGCAAAAGCCCCCCCCCAAAAGACTGAGTAAATAAAGTAGTCAGTCAAAGCGTACCAACTTGCACAGTTCATTTGCGGTTTGCTGGCTTACCTTAGTGTTGACTCCAGTGAGAGTGGGCAAACAGCGACACGCCGAAACCACCAGAAGCCGCGAGCCGAATAAGTAACTGGGCTCGCGCGGAGGTGACAACAATGACGTTCACATCCAGATATTCTTCAACTTACTAATTATTTTCTCTTTCTTTTAAAACATGGACTAGGCTTGTTCTCTCAGACCTGTCCTCGCTTGTTTTACCGTCGCAGGCTGCCTGCCTCCACCTCGTTCACGTCCTTCAAGGTAACCGGATTTAGCAGCGCACTTCCGTTGTTGAGTTTCAAAATAAAGGTACGGTGTTAGAGTTTATTTCAGGATAATAAAAAAAGAAAAGAAATGCATTTCGAAATAAGATGTTCAGACAGTACGTATAGCAAAATGACAAAAGAGAAGCTGTGTTTTCAAAGTATTTGTGCAAATCCCTTGAGAAAACATGTTCATGAACAAATATTAAAAAAAAAAAAAACTACATTTTTTAAAGAAATGTAACCTCATCTGTCACGTGATGTCAAACCAATCTTTTTGGTTGGTGGAAAATGCCCACATACACATACGTCTGTGCACATGCATACATATATCGGCTGGCCGATTTATTGGTGCAAACCATGAACACTGATGTTCACAGCTACAGCTGAACAAGGATGTCTGAATTTGAGAATTATAAATTCACACCCATCCATTATCTTTTACCCGCTTCTTCCATTTTGGGTCACGGGGGTCGCCGGTGCCCATGTCCAGCAATCACTGTGCGAGGTGTAGGGTACACCCTGGACGGGTCTCCAGTCCATCACAGGTACACATAAACTCACTCACACCTAGAGACAATTAAGAGTTACCAATCAGTCGAACATGCATGGTTTTGGTCTGTGGGAGGAAACTGGAGTACCTAAAGAAAACCCACACATAAACGGAGAACAAGCAAACTCCACCCAGAAAGGCCCCTCAGCCATGGATTTGAACCAGGGACCTGCTTTCTGAGAGGCAGCAGCTCTACCAGTTGCACCACCGTGCTGCCCTCCAACAAAAGCCATCAGATGACTGAGGCCTCCTGACCTCATGTTCAAGTGGTTCATTTTGACCCACACATAGCAGGAGGGTTAATTCTAGTATAAAACAACAGACATTTTCAAAACCCACTTATACCTAATTTTAGCTGCTTATAGTCTGAGCTTATTTTAGGATGTTTAATGTCTTTTTTAATATAAAATTTCAGTTTAAGTACATTTATACTAATTGTTTCCTAATGAAAATGAAGAATAAGGAGTCGCCTCACAATAAAACATGAGCGGTCTCTCTGCAGGCTGGGTGGGGGGTGGGGGGGGTTTATTGTCTATTCAGTGAAGTACGTCAAGAAGGAGGAAAGAAGATGGAAAGTTTGAGAGTGGAGTGGGACTGTAGTGGTTCTGTTAGGTGAGAGAGGGGGAGGCGAGGGGGTGTGGGACAGAGAGGAGGAGGAGGAGGAAAAAAACTGCAGCTTGGACATTCCCAGTCTGGGAAATACAGCCGAGAGTGAGGGGGAGACGAGAGGAGGGTTTGTCATGGTTTCTTTAACTGTTTGGGGCTGAAGAACTTTCACAGAAAGGCAGAAGCTTCAGATGAAGGGGCTCACAGATGTCTGGTGTGAAGTGAGAGGAGTAAGTTGTTGCAGAGAATGTGGAGAGGAAGCGGAGCCAGGAAAGGAGCTGAGGACCATGTAGGAATTCCTGACTGAAGTCATGGTAAGTCCCCCGGCTTTTATGTGATTCTTTGTGTGGGACATGGTGACGAAAAAGTGACTTTTCCGTTTGAAGACGTACACAAGCTCATTTGTGGCATCAGTCTATTTTCAGTTTTTCACCTGGTATTGCTGTAATCTTCATATTTTAATGTAAAGAAAAGTTCTTCCAAACTCATCCCTGTTCATGTTTGTATCTTTTCAACTCTACGTCGCAAAGCTGCATCTTTTCAAGAGCTCACCCAGAAGTTGTAACTCCCAGCGTGCAGCTTTGTACAATATGACCTAAATGACGTGATTTCAGTCGTTTGGTATTGGCGACTTTTGTGGCTGATTGGCAGAGGGAAGCAAAAAAAAGAGTCCTCTGTTGCATCTCCTGGGATCACCCCGGCATTCCCCGCCCACTTCTGGTCCGATCGGTTCAACCCAGAGGCAGAAAGGCGATGGCAAACACGAGCAGAAATTAATCCAAGAAAAAGTGAAAGAGCAGTGATTAGGATCAGAATCCAGCTTCTGAGTTTTTGTGCAGGGTGGAGCAGCATGGCAACAAGAGGAAAAGAACAATCTAACAGAAAGGGAGAGTTGGAGAGGGAAGAAGAAGAAGAAAATCGAAGGGTAGGGCTACTTTTTTTATTTTAGGAGTCTTGGACGGCTTTAACGATAGTTTTGGTGATCCCACTTTTTCCACATTGGAGAAAAGGGGGAAATGAGAGGAAAAAAGACTGGGGGGGTGTAGGAACAAGGGATGGCATGGTCTGAGGAGAAGGAAGAACATCTGCAGTTTCTTTTCTTCACTGCCCCGTTTGGAACGTTTAGATTGAAAAAGTGCAACAGATGTGCGGCCAAGAGCGCAACAAATCACAAACGGTTTGAAACTCAAACCCACAAGGGCCAAGATGGGGTAGAGGCAGGGCAGCTGACCTGGGACCCGAAAGTCCCAGGTTCTATCCCCAGCCATTCCCACATACAGGTATCATGGTGTCTCTGAGCAAGACACCCAATCCCTGATTGCTCCCTGGGCGCTTACATTGCTTCCCACTGCTCCACCTGTATCTCCGGTGCGATGGGTTGAATGCAGGGAACTAATTTTGGCATTGTATGGGAACATACAATGATAGTACATAGCACTTTACTTACTTACACCTCGACCCACGACAACCCACCTGACAACATGTCCACGGAACGGAAAATCTCTGCACAGGACCAGTGAATGTGCACGTAAAAATTCACCCAGAGGCGAAGACGACCGCTCTGCACATGGGTGTTAAAATGCACTGGCAAGCTGCTGTCCACACACACACTCATGCACACACACCCCTACACACACAGAGCCACTGGCCAAGAATATGTGGCAGAGGGTATTTCCATTCCCTCTGTCTGGAAAGATTTAGAAAGCAGAGGCCATGTGCCACTCATCAGCTTCAGTCAGGAAACCTATTTGAAGTAATGAAAGTTAAAGAAAACAGCTTTGCCCCCCAGAGGTGGAGATAACGAACCAGATGGGATCAGAAACACCTTGTCAATCACAGGAATCGTGAGTTTCCTGTAATTGTCTGAAGTACAGCATGCAGACCAACGGCGGCAACGTTTCAGTTCAGTGAGTTGTTTCACTGCCGTGTTCATCACTTTTACTATAGTCTTAATGTTTTATGCACATGAAAGACATTGCACAAGCTTCACACATCCCCTGTGTCAATTACTTTTTTGCAATGTTGGGTTCTTATTATTTTAAGGCCTGTGTTTTTATGCCCCAATCATGCCTCTGATGACGTATCTGCTCAAATCAAGCAAACAGACAAAAATAGCCATTAAGTAGATGCAGGAGCTAAAAATGCAGGGAATTCCCTCGGGAGTTGCTAAAGCACATCATATCAGACAACAAAAGACAAGATAATTATTCACCTGGAGATCAAGGATTTGTTGGTAATGTGAGAAAGTTGAGACTTCTTGAAGAAATACTCAGACAGGGAATGTAGAAAGAGTGAAACAAACCCTTAAACCAGCCAGACGATCTAAAATTAAATCCTTTCACCCAGGATCACATCTATCTGTGAAAGTGACAATATGTAGCACAGTCTCTCTGAGTGGAGTTTGTGTGTTCTCTCTGTGCATGTGTGGGTTTTCTTCAGGTACTCCAGTTTCCTCCCACAGACCAAAAACATGCATGTTAGACTGATTGGTAACTCTAAGTTATCCCTAGGTGAGAGTGTGAGACTGAATGGTTGTTTGTCTCTGTGTGTCCCTGTGATGGACCACAGTGACTGCTGGACATGGACACCAGTGATCCGAACAACCTGGAAAGGAAGAAGTGGGTAAAGATAATGAATGATGAAAAACACACGGTGTAAGTGTCATGATCTGTGTTTAGGTTCATGTTTGAGTGGTTGAAGTTTGTGATCCTTTCAATTAATGTGTTTACTTAGAGGGAGGACACTGACTTGGGAGCAGAAAGTTGCAGGTTCAACTCCTCGCCACCACGTATCGTGGTGTCCTTGAGCAAGACACCTATTGTCTAACTGTTCGTCGAGCACTTACATAGTTGCTCACTGCTCCACCTGAGTATATCTCAGGTGTGATGGGTTAAATGCAGAGAACTAACTTCATCATTGTATAGAAACATACAACGATGACAACACATTGCACTTTACTTTACTTTGTGTATTTTATTAGCCCAGCTTGTTTCATTGATTCGTATGTTTTCCCAGTGCCACCTGTCCGTTATCCTCCATCAGTTTCTCAGCTCCTGCCCCGCCCACTCTCACCTGTCCCCAGTTGTTTCTACTCTTTCCCATCAGGCTCATTCCTCATGGTTGTTCATCCTCAGTGGAGCTCCTCTATATTCTCCTCAACTAGTGTTTGTAAGGTCTTTTTGCTGCCTCGTCAGAGGTTTTACTCAAGTTCCTCATGTTCACTCTGCTCACCTAAGTCCATGTCCTCCACAAATCGTGACAAGAATGTGGAGAGAACAGGTGGAGCATTGATCGATATGACACTTTGGTCTAATTCTTCCAAACCAAGATACTTTTATGAAGGTGTTTGATGTATTTTGTTCATTTACAGTTTATGTGTGCAATATTTATCACATGCATTTTAGCTTAAATTATTACCTTGAAATGTAGGGTTTCTGGGGTCTGGTCCTGCATGTTGTGATTTTCCCTCATGTTTACCAGTTCCTCCTCAGCATTTCTCCTCCTGTGATCCAGCACTGTCGCACCTGTGTCTAATCCTAATCACCGCAGGTGTCTGTCA
>JARVLU010000255.1:23513078-23525740 GCA_031762415.1 Simpsonichthys santanae
ATATACAGTATATATATATATATATACTGTATATATATGTATGTATGTCTGTATGTTATGTTGTTCCTGACTTTAAGTACCTTCTCATCCTGATTGGGTGAGGATTATCAAACGCTGTGGTTTACGCTATTACTTTCACACACGTTATTTTCAATTTGTGAGGATTATTATTATTATTAAACAAAGTGATGAAAGTGTTGAAGTCATGTAAACAAAAACATTAAGATTTGATTGCTACACATCATCTGCTCACAACAACAGACTCATGTTCAGGTTGCTAACACACCCTATTATATAACATTATTATTGCTTAGTATGTAACTTAGATCCCTGTATACTGTTTCTTTTTTTCATACGTTATATTTAAAAAAAATATATATATTTTTTCTTCTGTATAAAAAATTGTCAGTGTTTTTTTTTTTTATTTTTTTTATTTTTTTTTTTTAAATGAAATGAATAAATGATCCAATAATAATAATAATAATATTTTGCTATTTTGGGGTGTAACTGGGACCTTGAATACACAATTTTGTTCCACCTCATGTACCACATGGTATGCGAATGAAAATAAAGAACCTTGAATCCTTTGAATATCACCATGTGTTGAATTACAGCATCCAAAAAACATCACTAAACAAACAAAGATTATACCAAAGATAAAAACATTTTGGTGCAACCAATGTGCCTCACAAAATGTCTCACAAAATGCAGCCACATGTCTGGCTAGTTGCTTGGTTGCAAACACAGAATTAAGACAACTGCAATTGCAACTGAAAATTGCATGTTTTTTACTCAGTTTCTTTGCAGTTTTCAATTTTCATTGAGTCTCAAACAGTAACCGCTCACACTGGCTTAAAGGTATTTAGTATTTTAGCTAGTCTTTTGACCTTTAACTTTTATTATAGAATACCGTTTTTAGTCTGCCCTCTAATAGTTTGTTCCTGTTAAATTGTATAGCAACATAAAAATGTTTTGTTTACTGGTTTCTCCCGGCTAATCAAAGCTAACTGGCTGCTGACTGCTGCCTTATATTAAATAAATTAAAGAAGGGTAATGATGAAACGTCTCAGCTCATATCAAGTCATATCATGGCAGTATTAGCCTTCAGCTGCACAGTTGCTACTCTGCTCCCTCATTAGTAGGCCCAAATGATTCAATCCGTCTTCATCAGCTTTAACTGCACCTTTGAGACCATTATTATGACGGTGCAGAATCTTTAGCGTCACTTGCAAGGATCCATTTCGACTGGCCTGACACAAAGCGCTATAATGTTCTTCCAAATGATGATATTAGATCTTGCATGACCCAGAAAGATTTCAGCCCAATTGGTTGCTGAGGCATTAATGATTAACAGTCTAACAGTGATGATGGGGTTTGCCTGACCTGACCTTTCCACAGGGCTGTATTTGCAACCCGTGTAAGTACCAGGCTTTAGCATCATGATAGCTTTGCTGTACCCAGACAGCTGCACATTTATCCTCTGGCCTTAGCAGCTGAAGGCCCTGGTCCAGTGTGCTGCGTGGGGGAAGGGTGACCATCTGAATGGAAGGAAGAAAAGGGCAAGGAATGAGGAATGTAAGAACAGGCTTGAACATCCCCATAACTGAATAGATTTGTCCCTTGAGGTATTAATTAGACCACATGTTTTAAATTAAGTGAACTGAACCAGAACTGGAGCACATGTCTGGTACAGAAAAAAAATAATCAAATAAAATCTTCTCCTGTCATCAAAGTAAGTACATCTTTTGTCTGACAAACTGTCTGCTGATTTCAATTTAACATACAGTACTAGTCAAATCAGCACAATTTCCTGCTTAGTACAGCTTGTACCTAAAACTAGCAAATATTGTTTTAGTAAGAGAATTTATATCATAAAAAGCATTTGATGATAGAACAACAACAACAAAAAAACACTCTATACAAAACTCCTTTTAAAAACATCAAAGTTCATGCTCAACAACCCACTTAAAAAATATCCAACAAAGTTCAGTCAGGTCATCTGGACGGGTTCTTTTAAAGCGCTTTTAAAAACAGGAGTATTTCCCTTAAAAGCAAAAACAAAAAAAGGTAAAAAAAAAAAAATCACCTGTTAGATGAAAAATAGAACATTAAAGTATTGATATGAAATAAAGGTATTTATCCCAAAATTGACTACTAGACATACACTGTTATATCAAATACAGTCTTAAATATGATCCCATACATCTTAACAATTAAATATCACTCAATAAATAAATGCAAAACTGGATTAGTTCCAACTGACATTTGCTCATCATGCAAAGTATGCCAAAGACAACAAAGTTCATGCTCAATCATCCAGGTATCAAATCCAATAATTATCAGTTAGGTCATCTGGACAGATTCTTTTCTATAGAGACGTTTCGCCCTCTATCCAGAGGGCTTCATCAGTATGCTAAGGACAGTTTCATGCAGTGTGGCCTTCTTCACCTGTTCAGAGGTTTGGGGGTTTAGTCCCACAAGAACATCCAGGCTTCCTGAATCATCACCATGTCTGCTGGGAGATCGCTCTACTCTAAACATTACAAATTATAAACAAGGACGAATGTCTAGTTTTTCTTATTTTGACAAAAAAAAAAAAAAAACAATAAAAAAATAATCTGCAAACATGAAAAGGTATATGCAATGTAACATTCTTAATGTGGTATTAATACTGTATATTACTACAGTATTAATAATCCCAGTGTAATATACAAACAACATTTGTGCATGTTTTAAACAACAACAACAACCACAGTCATCCATCCATTCATCCATCCATCTTTTACCACTTGTCTGTAGTCGGGTTGTGGAAGAGATGCACAGACATCCCTCCTCTTAGCAACACTTGTGAGCTCCTCCTGGGGGATCAACGTGTTCCCAAGATATAAAAACCCTTCAGTAAGTTCTTGTTCTGCTCCAGGGTCTTTACATAGTGGGAAATACCTAGAAAGCCCCCAAAGGGAGGCATCTAGTAGACACCCTAATTAACTGCCTCAATTAAACCACCTCAACCGACTCATTTTGATGCAAAGGAGCAGCACCTCTACTCTGAAGTTAGACCACCCTATGATGGAAGCTGGATTCAGACACTTTTATCTGGGATCTAGTTTGAATATGAGCTACAGGTGAGAGGTGGAACACAGACGTACCAATATATTATGAGCGTTGACATTCCACTAAACTCTTCCTTCAACTTGGCCGGTTAAAGCAGTGTCTCATTAATGAGGATGAAGCCTATCAATCCATCTCCAGTTCCATCCTACCCTCACTCGTGAACAAGATGGCCACATATTTGACCTTGTTTTTTTCCGGTGGAGAACCATGGCCTCAGACTTGAATTTGTTACATACTTCGCAGCACATAAGACATCTGCTCTCGTTCAAGTGGTTGTGAGGTTCTTTTTTTGCATGGACATTTGATCCTCAAAGTGAAGAACTCCTGGGAAGCCTTCCTATGGCAGCACATGCCACTCGCAGCAAAACAACACAGAAACAGCATGGCTGGCAGAGATGGAAGTTTACTTTCAGTCAATGATGGAGGACTTGGAGGAATAAGACTGGATATTTTTGTTTACAGAGGAAAAGCACTTTTTTTTTTTTTTTTCAAAATTTTTTTTTCAATTTCAAAAAATGTATTCATTTCATTTAAAATACAAAAAAAACAAAAAAAATCCATACAATAAAACACAAATGATACACAAATCAAAATGAAAGGTAGCAGAAGAATAATAATTCTTATGATGTCTGCTCCTTTTATCCTCAAAATATTTTTGAACAAAACATAATATACAATAAAAGCAATACTAAAAAAAAAACTTATATGCAAATACAGTACGTATATCACATAAGACTACCACTATTTCTGACAGACGGTGCATGTATCCCTTCAGTACCAGGCCAAGGTGCACTCCCTTCCTGCAAGCACAACCACAGAGAGCCGTCTGATTCCCAGCACTGTCTCCCCCATGAATAAAAATAGTGCAACCTCCTTCCGTGAGTTCTTTGAATATATTTATGATTGATTTGACTGTCTTTGTAAGTTTGCTAGAAGATTTGTAAAGATAGCTGTGTTTTCCATCAGCCTCAGCCAGTGACTTGACCAGTCACACAATACTGATGCAAACTCCTGCACGAAAAAAGTTTTGCCAGCAGCTTTTCCATAGAATTGGTTCCAGGAGGCCATGTGAGAACAAAAAGACAAAATGTTCATTGTGCAACTACGTCAATGAGAATTAATTTGCAACATCTTACAGAGTACGAGCCAACCTGTACAGGAGCTCGCTCTCATCCCAGTCATGTAGCTCTTCGCTACAAACCATCCCAGAGCACGATGAAGGTCATGACCCCAAGATACAAAAAGAACCGCATCAGACGCAACAAAGAAGAAATGAGCCTAAATCTGACATAAACAATATCATAGACAAGGAACAGTCAGTCCAAACTGCACTGACACTGCACTGACTGGCAGCACGATGGCTCAGTGGTTCATGTTGCCTCACAGGAAGAAGGTCCGGGGTTCAATCCCTGGTTAGACCTAGAGTCTTTCTGCGTGGAGTTTGCATGTTCTTCTCATGCTTGCATGGGTTTTCTTTGCATACTCCGGTTTCCTCCCACAGACCAAAAACATGCATGTTAGTCTGCCTTCAGGCCCAGACCTCCCTCGCAGAAGAGCTCTGTGATCGCAGTGGGATTTGCCTGGTTAAATAAAGGTTAATAAATGAATAAATGCAAATGAGCTTGACTTTTTGACAAGGATGTTGACAGACAGACAGACAGAACATCAGTTAAAGTATAATTTCCCAACATATCTCTCAATGATATATTAAGGAAAATAGTCATATTTATTTATACAGTACATTTTACAAATTAAAAAAATGACAAAGTGCTTCACAATAAAATGCGAATCTATGAAAAACAGAATATACTTTAAAAATTGTAAAAAAAAAAGAGAAAAGAAATAAAAACAAACACTAATCATCAATAAAAACATTAATTTTTTCCCCTTGTGAGGAAAAGGGGACCTCCCTCACCTGCTTGTGAGCAAGGTGCTGTCACTTACAGTGAAAATACTGTATTTTATGCAGTTTAGTGTAAATAAAAAAAAATAAGTCCAGTTTGATCCTATTTGTGTCTGACACTATGCAGCATTTTCCACAGAAACACTGTTCAGTAGCAACAGGCACTAAAACACATGAGCGGCAGATCAGTAAAGTCATGTATTAGCTGTCGAACTGTGACTGCAGCTGAACGTCCTGCAGATGAGTCCGTTAGACGGAGACCTTTCAAAACTACAAATCATGAGCGGTTCTTGCAAAGTGGAGGTAAACAGAGCAGCAATACAACAATGAAGGTGCATGTTTGTGTAAAGTGATGAATCTTAGAGATGTAGAAAGCAGAAAAACATGTTTGCCAACATGTTTGTCCTCTAAAAAAAAAAAGAAAAGGGCAATGGAGCTTCCTAAGAAGGGATCCCCAAAGGGTCCACAATAAATTATTGAATTTAAGAGCAATCTATCATAATTCATGAGCTGTTTGACCATCCAAAAAACATACAAACTGACATTTCAGTGCTATACCATGAAACTAAATACAGTACAACTTCATACAAGAAGGTCAATTGAACTCAAACACAATCTGATCTGTTTTGTTGCTAAAGCACCGCGAGCCCTCTCTGGTGAGCTACAAATAGAGCACTTGAACCCATGCTGACGTGTTTTCTCTGGAAAACCTGCCCGAGACTGAGAGTGGGGAAGAGTGGGGGATACAGTGTGAACAAGAGGCTGTGGGGTTGTAGACAACAGTGCTGAAAATGTCTCTGAAACGAATTTGCAGCAGAGGTTGGAGGTTGTGAAACCTCCTGTGGGGGGTAAAGGGAAATGTGAGAAGAAAGGGGTAAAGAGACAACTGAGTAAATACACTTCCCACACGACTAAAGTTTTTGATTTTTATTAGCATCACATAAAAAGGCTGTAGGAAAACTTTGTTGTGGCGACAACAGATATTCAGAAACAGTAGCAGAAAATCAATTTATAATCAAGGTGTTAAATTGAGAGGACTGGAAGTCACTTGTTTCAAAATAATAACGAATGGAAGTGACATGATGAGATTTGAGTGAAATGATGAATAGCTCTGTGATGGTATGAGAGAGTGAACGACAACTGTGACCTTAAAAGGCGACAGTTGGTGAAAGAGGGAGGACATGAAAGGGGGTCTCGGGGGTTATCTCTCTCTCTGAGGCGCTGCTGTATTTATAGATCAGCTCAAAAAAAGTATTCCTCCCTCCCATCGCCCCTCCCCCTCTTTCCAATTAGCCCCCGGTTGGTGGATAATGCAATCAGGAGTAACTACAGCTCGTCCGGAGCCTCCCTTTCTCAGTCTGCTCCAGACTCAACACAGGCCACCCACTCCCCAGACAGGAAGGTAAGAACCAACTCTGTTCAGCTGCTCTGCTCTCCATCTCTTCATCCCCTTTTGTTCTTCACCAGTCTTCATGTCCACCACTCTGCTGAATCATCCTCATCCTTCACTCCAGCTCCCCGTCTACCCGTTTCCCACCTGCACAGTCTCCTCATTCGTCATTCAGCTCTTCCTCATCCCCACTTTGTCTTCCTCAGAGACAGTTTCTGTGGAGAATAAACATCTGCACACCCGTTTACCCCCTTAATACAATTAGTTAAGTCATTTTCCCCCTCTACTCTCATCAACCACATCCTGCAAAACTGTACTTTTAAGTACATTTTAAACTATTTTATGATTGGTGACTTCTAATGTTAAATTGAGTTTGCTTATTTTTAGACTTTCACAAAGCTTTGTGAGATTGCAGCAGTCCTGCACAACCTTCTCATGCCAGTTCAAGGACACAAAATAAATAAAACGTTCTCATACTTTCATTTTGGTCATAACGTTGCATTAAATATGATGCATCTGCAGACATTTGCAGTTCTGCAGCCGGTTAAGTAATTTCCTTTCTGAGTCGTTATGATTCTGAATTCTTTAGAAACATTACCAAGTTATGTCTTAATTTGTTTTCACCTTCAGCTCCATTATCTACTTTCAAACCTAAAACCGCTGCACTGCTGTTTAATTAGCAAGGAATGTCCTCGTGAGTCATTGCTTTGAAAAAGTGGCAAATTGCTGCAAATTAACTCTCTCACATGAGAAGGGGTTGGCACATCTTTAAATGGTTAAATAATACTGTCAAAAGTGGTATTGTACAAATTGAAAAATACATTACAAACATTTAATAATTAGCTATTTTCCCCCTTTTTTCCACTTGAATAAAATGAAGTAAATAGAAAATTTGAACTGTGAGTAAATTATTAGTTTTAAATCTTAGAAAGCTTCTAAAGCAGGGGTCTGCAACCTGCGGCTCTGGAGCCACATGCGGCTCTTTGGTCCCTCTGCAGAGGCTTTTTCAAGCTTTGACCAAATCTGACATAAAACTGATTTTTATTGGTTGTTATAACAAAAACTACAAGGGCTAGTTCAAGCAGTTTCCCTGTAATTTATTTAGCAAATATATGCATACTAGAAACATTACAAGGAGTAAAACATACTCACTTTGACTTTATGCTTTATTTCTTCCAAGTAGGATATGTAATTTTCTACCATAAAAAAAAAAAATAAAAATAAAAATCACATAAGAATGCAGTTTATTGTGTTAGTTTTTAGAAACTGGACAAAAACTATACATTATTATTTTTTCCTTCTTTACAAGAATCTCGTCTTTTATTTTGTCTTAGAGTTTAAAAATATCAATAAATGATAAAAAGCATTAGATATTTTTAGTTTTATAAAATCAACCCTACTGTCCAGAAAAGCGCCCTCTAACAAACTTAAAGTGGTCTGTGGGACACCAGTTGAGAATCCCAGTTGTAGCAGGTATTGTGGCTCCAGACATGTTTGATTTAAGGGGCAGAAATGGCTCTTTTGATCGTAAAGGTTGCAGACCCCTGATCTAAAGTCAGACATATTGTCTTTAGGGCTTTCAGTTTCCCAGCATCCCCTTTGCTACTGAAGCGGAGGTAGCTCAGTTTCTCTTGTAGATGGGCGGCATCAAAGGGACCCCAGAGTCTGGGAAACAGCTGCACAGCACGTTGAAATAGCTACAGGTTTTATTTGTGGCCATTCAGATTATCCTTCTATATTTTTAGGAGTCAGATAAATCCTTATATAAGCTGGGCGAGTTCTGGTGGGAGCAAAAGACAATGAGGGAATGGGAGGGGGTGAGAATTCTTTGAAAGGAGAGGACATGCGGATTTAAACTCTCCACTTTAGCCAGATAAAAGATATCTCCTGATAGGGAACATCACATATCACTTACAGATCTAATTTTAATAGTCAGTGATTAGAAGTTTTTTTTTTTTTTTTGGCTTATGATGATTGTATTGTTCAAAAAGAGACATTTAGATGAATACTATGATCATTAGAGAAGAAAACTGCAGACAGAATGATACAGGCAGCTGTTTCTTTTGAGCTGTTCAAACTCAGTTGTACATCCGCATGATGACAAGGGATACCGGGATCTGGCGCTGACAGCCGGAGGTGAGGCGCTGGATGGGTTAGCAGTGTTGGTATGCACCGAGAGTAAATGTTGACTGTCTCTAAGCAGGAATGATAGCAGTTATTTATATCCTCATCAGTCAGCCTCTACTACTGACACAGGGAACAGAATTAAAGACATCAGGGAGATGAAACAAGAAGATAAAATACCACATTCAACGTGAGTGATCTTGATACCACAAAACAATGCCGGTTGATGGAAAATACTCGCCGATGATTAAGGCCATGTTTGCATTAGCAAAGTGTCAAAACCTCCAATGCTGTTATTTCTCCTTACTTTTTCCACCAAGTTAGCGACTGTGGGCCAAAATGACGGAGCGCTACGACTGCCACTACTGCAAGGAGTCCCTGTTTGGGAAGAAGTACGTTCTTCGAGAGGACAACCCCTACTGTGTGAAATGTTACGAAAGCCTGTATTCCAACACATGTGAGGAGTGCAAGAAACCCATTGGCTGCAACACCAGGGTAAGAAGACACCACACCTAGTGTATAAGATGTGGTGAAGCAGCAGCAGCCTGGTTTGAACTGTCCACCTGATGCTCCTGCAGGATCTGTCCTACAAGGACCGCCATTGGCATGAGGACTGCTTCAAGTGCTTCCAGTGCAAGCGCTCTCTGGTGGACAAGCCCTTCTCCACCAAGGATGACCAGCTCCTGTGCACTGAGTGCTACTCGAATGAATATTCTTCTAAGTGCCACGAGTGCAAGAAAACCATCATGCCAGGTGAGAAGAAAATACCTCAGGTTGACAAATCTAGCTAATAACATATGATTATATCATTAAAATCAGCTTCCTGATCGAATTGAAGGATCGGCGATAACTGGTCTTAACAGAACAGCAACCATTAAAGGAATGAGAAATGAAGATCTTTTAATGCTGATGAGCCATAAATGAAAATAGAAACTGTTGATTTTTTTCTTGTGAAGTAAAAAAAGTTTTCTTATTTGCCTTTCTGACATTGATGAAAGGTCAAATACTGTACACAAGTACACTTTAGGTCATAGTACATTGTAAAATGTGTACCTATGTGTCTGTACTTCATCAACAAGAAAGCGTATTGTGGGGAAAAGAAAGTAAATGACAAAAAATAGATAATTTTATAAAGCTTTGACCTCATAACATATTATTACTGACCACTGGAAAGTGACGTCATTTTAAGTATTTATATTAAGGCAGACACTTTTATTGTACTTTATACTGTCTCACACAAGTCTTTGGCGGTTTCAGCTGATTGGTATTGAACTTCAGCTTGATGAAAATGTTTATTTAGTCTGTTTCAAGATTAGATTTTAGATCAAGATGATTAGTTTCAACATTAGATTAAAAGAGAAACTGTTCCACTTCAGTTTAAATGAGGGAATTGATCCATGTAAAACCAAAAGACAATCATGATAAGAAAGGCTCAAAAATGTTCAAATGACTAACAATAAAATATGAGCCATGCACCAAACAGTCAATTGGTCCTGTAAAAAAAGTTCTGTTTGTGCTAAATGTGACATAACATCTGCTTCTAAACATCAGAACTTGTGTTTTTATACCATTTCTGTCATTGCTCCCCTCTCCCACCCCCCGATTAACATCATATTTATAATTCCCTGAAGGCTCCAGGAAGATGGAGCACAAGGGTAACAGCTGGCATGAGACCTGCTTTACCTGCAAGAGATGCCAGCAGCCAATTGGCACCAAGAGCTTCATCCCGAAGGAGAACCAAAACTTCTGCGTGCCCTGCTACGAGAAGCAGTTTGCCATGCAGTGTGTGCACTGCAAGAAGGTATAACATCCACTTCTACTGTAGCATGGCCTCCATGTGACTGATGTCCAACGTGGCTGTGTTTGTTTAAAATTCACGAAACAAAAAGGTGTTCAACTTTCTTTTGTACTAGCCCATCACCACTGGTGGGGTGACCTACCGTGACCAGCCCTGGCACAAGGACTGCTTTCTGTGCACCAGCTGCAAGCAGCAACTGTCTGGCCAGAGGTTTACCTCTAGAGACGACTTCGCCTATTGTCTAAACTGCTTCTGCAACCTTTATGCCAAGAAGTGTGCCTCCTGCACCACCCCAATCAGTGGTAGTTGAATTTGTCTACAAAGTACTTGAATCTGAAAAGTATAGTTTGTAAACAGTGGTTTGACTGAGTTGGTTTTTCATACCAGGTCTGGGTGGCAGCAAATACATTTCCTTCGAGGAGCGCCAGTGGCACAATGACTGCTTCAACTGCAAGAAGTGCTCTGTGTCCCTGGTTGGGCGTGGCTTCCTCACCGAACGGGATGACATCCTGTGCCCAGAGTGCGGCAAAGATATCTGATTCAACCTGGCAGATCCATCTGACCCGGCGATCACGTTACCATCCAAGAAATGACAAAGATACAGATAATCCTTTCAGAGCACAGCATCTTTAGTGTTACCATAAATGTACACTGTTTTAAGCTACAAATGTCAGACTACTATGGTGGTATTTGAAACTACAAACTTTATTCAAGTTACATGCACATGCCTGGGGGAAAATATATGTTAAAATACAGTATTGCTATGCATGAATATAAAGATATGCTTATGAAAGAAATTATAGCAGCAGGTAGATTCTGTATGATGCACTCTGGAATAAATCTACATTAATGCAAACTGTCAGCTTGTTTGTCTTGTTGACTGAAATACATAAAAGTTGTTATAATAGGTTGGTTTTGTGAGCATGGGTTTTCCGAACAACTTTGTTTCTCTGTACTTGTGCAAAATGAGTCAAAACATGAGATTTGCGTAAAAATGAGTCCACAAGAACACCATCTACCAATCCCAGTAAATAAAATAGCACATAATCTTCCTAATCCACCTTTAAGTTTTCTAGCTGAAAGCTAATTTTGTTTGAGTTTTTACAAAGTAAATTGGCGCTCTTGTAGATAAAACTACCGTAGCTTGTTGCTAGCCAGGAAACAAACTGTCACATTTCAATAAACTACAAATCATTTTGAAGCTCTTTGAGAAATTGTAGAATTTAAAAATAATAAATCAGTATTAAAAAAAAAAAAAAAAACATCCACTGTAATCCATTTTGTCACCACTTGTCAGATACTGTTTCATGAAAGCTGGTGGTGTGTGCATCTCTGGAAAAGAAACCGAGGAAGAGGAGCAACCTGCTGCATGGTATTAGTAAAGGTAAAAAGAGTCTCTTGTATTGATGAGTGTCCGGTGTTGTTGAGTCTCCAATTTGTCAAAAAGTGCAACATTTAGATGATGTTTTGTGATTATAAAACTCCAAATGTAGAGGTTGAAAAACAAATTGGGTTATTCAGATCTGCCCTTTTTGGGAAACACCGTTTACTGTAGGTGCACTAAGAACACTTTACCCCAGTAAAAGCAGCACACGACGGGTACACCCTGCTCTGGAGAACAAACCCTGAACACATTTCTGATGTATTCATTATGAAAGGACACAAAAATGGTCAAAAATAAAATAAATGTCACCTACTGATTTAGAAATGCCACCCAATTATTTCTCGAGTGAGGTGTTACTGACGCCGTTTAGTGCCTCTGTTCTTCATCTATTAGATTGCTGTTGAAAACTGCTATAAATGAAATGTCTATTGCTTTGACACATCTGATTTGAATGAATGGGAGATTTGCAGGATTCTGCAGAACTTGATGAAGTAATTAAATCGCTGAATCCAGTGCGTTAGAGCAGGGAAACAACTCAAACATGCAGGATATAGTGTTCCTTGAGGATCAGAGTTGGGAACCACTGCTTTCTTACTACATAATGAACACTTAGTACCATATTTCTCCATAAAATTGTTTTTCTAATTTAAATTAGGATAGAACCAATTTACTAGATAGTCTTTCAGAAGTTTGACGCCCTAAATCTTTCTCATACACATTTCTTCAGCATAGCACGGTGGTGAGTTTGGTAGAGCTACCGCCTCTCAGTGAGCAAGTCACCCCGGTCCAAATCCCAGCCCAGGGCCTTTCTGGGTGGAGTTGGCTTGTTCTCTCCGTGCATGTGGGTTTTCCCTGAGTACACCGGTTTCCTCGCGCAGCGTTAGCATACATTTTACATGTATTTCCTCGACTTACGGCAAAAAATCCGGACTTACAAACGGGTGCGGCG
>JARVLU010000255.1:23538920-23549719 GCA_031762415.1 Simpsonichthys santanae
TGTGTGTGTGTGTGTGTGTGTTTTTGTGTGTCAGTAAAAATGATGATTGTCTCAAATCTTAATTTTATGCCAATTTTATTAAATAATTATTCTTTCATGGAAAAGAACAGAGAAAAAATAATAAATAGCTCGTTACACAAGAATAAACAGACTTTTACATGAACTTGAGAGAAAATGTGCTGATTTTTTTAAGGTGTGTGTGTGTGTGTGGGTGGGGGGGGGGGGGGATACGATGCTGCAACTCGTTTCTTGACCATGATTTGTGCTGCAGCATGAACACACTGACACACAACACAAACTATAAGAAACACATCTGGAGGGAAATGCATCAGTTATTGCTAAGGATGAAAAACATGTTCAGGCTTCAGCCCCAGTTTAGAACAAGAGACATGAACTTGTGCAGCATCACAGAGGAACGTGTTTACAGTGCAGACAAACATCTGGGCTTCACTCAATCTGAACTTGTGATTTCTTAATGAACAAGTTTCAACAATTGTTCTTGTTCATTTAAAGTCATCATCAGTTGACGTATGAGTTCCAGAGGTTGTGAAGACAAAATGCCCAAAGATGCTTGCAGGTGCAAAAGTCTTTGTGGATCATATAAAACTGATGAGCAGGAGTTCTGATCAGGAAAATATTGGTCTAAAAAATAAAAAAAAAAATAAAAAAGGGACCCTCCATGTTTTGAGGTTTTCCTCGCCCCATCACATCTGATTGTTCTCACGTGTCGTACATCCTCTTACACTCTATGGAGGGGGACGGGGTGTCGGGTCCCATGCTTCCCACCTGCGAGTACGCGTCCTCGGGGGTGCGCGGGAGTCCAGGCGGTGTCATGCGCTTCTCCTTCTGTCTGCGGTTGCAGAACCAGACCCGGACCACCTCCTTCTCCAGCTGCAGGGTGTCCGCCAGGGAGTTGATCTCCTGCGCGGACGGTTTGGGACACTTCAGGAAGTGGCTCTCCAGCGCGCCCTTCACGCTCACCTCGATGGACGTGCGCTTCTTCCTCTTCCTCCCCTGCGTAGCGATCTTATCGATGCTGGTGGGGCTCCCGGTGGTGGAGTCGGCTTCCTCCAGCCATTTGTTGAGGAGCGGCTTCAGCTTGCACATGTTCTTGAAGCTCAGCTGAAGAGCCTCGAACCTGCAGATGGTGGTCTGGGAGAACACGTTGCCGTACAGGGTGCCCAAGGCCAAGCCCACGTCGGCCTGCGTGAAACCGAGCTTGATCCGCCTCTGCTTGAACTGTTTGGCGAAATGCTCCAAGTCGTCAGACGTGGGGGTGTCCTCGTCTGACTGGGAGTCGTGGCCCACCCCGTGATGCTGGTGATGCTGGTGCTGGTGATCGTGGTGTTGGTGCTGATGATGGTGATGATCCAGTTCAGGGGAGTCCCCGCGCACCAGCCCCGCGTGCATGAGGCTCTGTCCGGTGTGTGAGCTCAACATACCGTTGACTGTAAATCCCCCGGGCTGAGAATAAACCAGGGACTGCTGCTGCTGCTGCCCCCCCTCAGTGATGTGCGCGGCGGAGCTGCCTCCCCAACTTCCCGCGTGCGTCTGATGCGCTCCCAGATGTGCGGACCTGTGGTGCAGAGCTGAGCCGGAGTGAAGGTCCTCCCTGCCCGCGTTTCTCTTCACCTCTTGGTGCTGGGGGCCGCTGGGGGGCCACGGAGACCCGGTCTCTGCAGCAGCTACGGCCGCAGCTGCCGCGGCGGCGGCGTGCGGCAGCGACGTCACCCACTGGTGGCTCAGCACGTGGCCGCCGTTGCTCGCCACCATGGCCGAATGCATGAAGTCGCTCTGGACCATCTTGATGGAGGGGTCCACCCTGTAGCCCCCCGACACGGTGGTGACGGCGGTGCCGCCCGGCTGCATGCCAGCAGCGCCTCTCCGCTCAGGGTGCACGAACGGGGCGGACAGGATCCTGCTGCTGGCGAGGTACGGAGCCGAGGTGGCCGCTGCCATCCCCCAAGGCATAAATCTTCAGCCGGATGTGTCTCCTCTGGTGGTCAAGTCCACTTTGACTCTAATCCATCCAGAAAATCACTCCAGGATGAGTGGGTTTTATTGTCCGATTACACAAAAAATGGTTCCAAGTTGCTCCATGAGCCACAAGTGCGCACCGACCGCTGTTAATCTGCGTAAAAAGGGTTCCGTCCGCGCGCTCCTGTGCGCACAAGAAGAGTTTGAGAACTTTTTTCTCTGTGTCCAGAAAAGCGCGCTGCGCGTCATCCACGCAGGAGATGGGGAACGCGTCCCTCCTTTATGGGAACTCTTTAACTTTCGATGGGACCAGTTGAATCCACGGAGTCTGTGCCGATCTGCTCCGACCTGGTGCGTCAGCTGTCTTCCACTGCGCGCGGCGGAGAGAGGAGCGGGAGTTCACGACGCGCTCCAGGAGCGCGGCGTTCATTCCTCCTCTCCTCCATCTCCGCCCAATGGCAGGAGCGCGTCTGCGCGGAGCCGCCGCTGATTGGACGGAGAGGAGCCGCGCGCGCCTCACGGCTGCTGCGCGGAGTTCCCACTGCAGCTGAACAAGCATCACTTGTCTGTGTCTGTTAGCAAAATATCCCAAACACTGAACGGATTTTAATGACACTATCAGAAAGTACGGGATGTCTACAACTTTATAACGTTTGGAGTTAACCCGGTTCAAGATGGCTGCCTTTAGCACGCATATCTAAAACTCTGTTTTTACAGATAATGCGCTAAAAGCTTGTGTGGTAGTAGCTGAGAGTCATCCTGTTCACACACTGCAAGTGTAGAGTGAGAAGTGCTTGGTTTTAACGCTTGAGTCACATTTGTCTGTCTGTTAGCCAAATTTCTCATGAACCACTATTTAAATGTCACTCTCAGAAAGTACTCATGGAAGAACTTCTAGATGACTCAAGTTTGAAGTCAATCCAGATGAAGATGATCCATCTGACCACCGTTAGAAACACAAAGTGACTGTGTGCGTGCTGCAGATATGGGCTAGATCTTTGTGTGGGAAGAGCTGAGAAATGTTCCCAAAACATATTTCGGGCACAAACAGCTCTGAAGAGAAGTTGTGACATGACATGAGATTAGTACTGATTGAAGCCACTAGCTTGATGCTTTCAGGTGCATGTCTCTTCCTTAACACCGTGTCTAAAAATTCAACAGAGTCCTTAGTGAGGTCGAACACTTTACTTCTTTTTGCAAAGATCAAAAACTTGTACAAAATAAAAGGAACTAAACTTTAGAGGCAGAGGTCAAAAATCTGTGTCTCCAATCTGCTCCAGCTGACAGCCTCACTAATTGTCTGTCAATAAACCACACCCACCTCAACACAGGTAATCATCAACACACCTATTTTTACACTGCTGCTGGAAAATAATATGACTCAAAATCTCTAATAAATCTTACATTTTAATCATTTCATCTTTACAAAAATAAACTAATGATTATATCTTTATAATTTTAAATGAATCTCAGTGTATGAACTCAAAACAGTTACAGTTGTTAACCATCATAAACTGCATTTAGGCTCCAACAATCAGCAAACGTTATTTTCATGGATTGACCAAAACGGTTCGAATGGTGGCGCAGAGGTTAGAGAAGGTGGACCTGTGATCCAAGGATAGCTGGTTCAACTCCCGATGACAACATCGAAATGTGGAGGAAAGGTGAAGAACCCACACCTGCCTCCACCCTCTTTTGCCCCCCTCTGGGCCCTTGAGCAAGGCCCTTAACCCCCACCATCTGCTCCGCCCAATACCCTATAGATTTGTCAGTTCTCAAACATGCAATCATTTTAGCTTCAACCTCTGGCATGAAAGACAGTGATTAACAAGATATTTTATTGTTGTTATTATTATTATTATTATTGTTGTTGTTGTTATTATTATCAATATTAATATTACTCCACCACTTTTTTATTCATTACAAAGACACCACTGAATGTTATAAAAAGTCAATTGTGTCACTTACAAGTTAGAGCTGATGATACTTGAATCAAAGCTCAAATTTTTGTGGAGTTTGAAAACACACACACACGCACGCACACACACACACACCGTGTCATATAGATAAACATGTCGTGAGGAATTTTCTGCTCACAGTTCGACTCTTGACTGGCCTTCAGAGGGTGAAACCCACGGACTGGGACACACGCAGGTCTGTGTGTGGAGTGGACGTCCAGGTGCTGCTCAGTCGCTGCTAATTTACACTTTTCAGCAGATTTGTCTTGGATTTTGTCCAAATGCTTAAAAGACAAACAAACACCTTTTAAGATCAAATGCACTTTACGGTCACCCATTTTATTTCTAATTATTTGGTTGAACACAATGTGGGATGTGTTAACAATAAAAATGATATTTGTACATACTGTATATGATTTGAAAATATGTGAAGTGTATCTTTCTGTTGTGTATTTTTTAAAGTTACCATAAACTTCCCAAATTGCCTCACACGGACACTTTAACAGCTGAAGCATTTTGCAATTAAATAATATGATACAGTTTAAATAAAATAATTGAAATAAGATTTTTTTTTAATGTTTGCAACATATCAAATATAAATTATTAAAGGGAAGATAGTATGATCAACTACATAATTTCAAGACTGTTTATATATTTTACACCTTAAAGTTGTTTTTTTTATTTTTTGTAAATTGCTTTAAAAGTTTAACATAATTTCAAAGATTTTCAAATACCAACTAATTATGCGTCTGTATTAAAAATCATATCTTTAGCCCAAATTATTAGTTAGTAATAACTTCTGTATTATATTCTAGTAAAAGTTTTAAACGACATGGCTTTCTTTAATAACAAACTGCATGTTTGTGTGATAAAAGGCTCTTGTCTACATGTGAAAGATGAAACAAAATTATTTTCATGAAGTGCGTTCAAACTGTTTCCTTGGATTTAGTTTAAAACCCATCACTGCAAAGCTGAAATATATTTTAATTAAAATCTTATTTTATTTCCATCAACTGCCTTGGTGTGGCTTAAGTTTTGTAACACAGTAAACAGCTAAATAAATTGTATTTACAGAATAAAATGCTAATGTTAAAATCATAATAACGAGACTCTTACACTATCTGAATTCTGACACAGTTTGTTTAAATCATTTATTTAAAATTCCTTAACTCGGTAATATCTGGACAACAGGATCACAGTGGTGCTCGTGTTTCGAGCGGAGCAGCATAATGTGGAGAAATCCAGACGACTCGGAGCAGCAGCCTGTAATGTTTTTCATGTGTTGTGCTGCCTGGTCGCAGCACCGGCTCCCATATTTGTTATTCATGAAGGAAGCGGGGTGAAGAGGCCTTCTTATGATGCACATTTTTTCTCGCCGTTCCCCTCTCCCGTCCTCCTCTCCAAAGAGAGCGCTAAGAATACAATCAGTTAAGAGTCGTACTGAATACTGCAATTAATTCAGCTTAATGAGCATAGCACTATTAGTTAATTGAGATTATTGTTTCTTTAAGCTCAACCTGAAATCGTTTAAATAGAGACTCTGCTCTCTGTCTCTCTCTGTTTCCTCTCTCCTCATCCTCACTATGCAGATCAGTGGTTTCTGTCCCCCAGGCTATTTTCTTTTCCTATTTCTTCTCTTTCTTTTTTTTAGGGGGGGGGGCTTTTGAAAAATGCAAATGTTCCCCCCCCCCCCCCCCCAAAAAAAAGACCTTCATCTGGACACCAGAAGTTTTTCATTCAACGTTTTCTTTTGTCGCTGCTGTTTGTTTGGTTTGCTTTCAAAGTCAAGCGTCCATCTAAGAAAATAGAACAAATTTTAAAAAAACTTTGGTTTTGAGGACACTTGTCACTTTTATTAGCACAATTACTTTCACTGATTTTAAAAAAATTCATACTCTTCCCTGAAAATAGAATTTAGCTGGTATAGGGGTCATGTTCAGGGGCACCATGGGGGGAAGGCCTGTGGGCCAGTGCCTCCCTTTATAAAATTGCTGTCCCCTTTCACTGGTCTGCCTGGTGAGAGTGTTTAATGTATTTTTTTAAGTCCCTTGAACCACAAGACTGATAGTAAACTTTCTTAACTTTCTTAACTTAACTTTTGAAGTCATCCGTATGGCCACCACAACATCCTCACCAAATCCAAAAATGATTTTAATTCATTGAATGTTACACATATTGAGCTGAAATTTAGTGTGGTAGCTAACAATTCTTCACACTTTGAGCCAAAAACATTTGTTAGATCTTTTTTAGAAACTTTGTCATGTAAGACAGAACTAAATCCATATTATTTCAAGGAATTTTAGCTTTAATTATGAATATTAAATGAAGAGAAAAGAAAACAGGTCTCAGTGAGTTAGCGATTGCGCTGTTCAGTTATCTACTGCAAAGTAAAAAAAAAGTAAATCTTCAGTACCTATAAAAAAAAAAAACAACAACAACAACAACAAAAAACAGGATGAACCAGGATCAGGTCCATCCTGTTATAGCTAACCAGGATAATTACTGTGAAAAATCACATCATGTTGCTGCTGATCTGATTCATGTTACCGTGTTCATGCTCATCTGCTCACTCAGACTCATGTTCATGCTACTGTTCAACGTAATGCTTCTTTATGCTACTACTTTATATTTAGTTAATGTTTTTCTTAGTTCAATCTTATTACTGTTTTTCTTTTATATTTTATTGTTGGATGTAACTGGGACCCTTCGTACAATATTTTGTTCCACCACATGTACCACATGGGGTACAAATGACAAATAAAGAACCTTGAATCCTTGAATCCTCAGACTTCTCTGATGTCCTTTTTGAAGACCCATAACTCCAACTGTGCATGAAGGAGGAAGGATTATTTCTGCAGTCTTTGGGTGATCTGTGAAGGAGAACTGGTGATACAGCACCATACCATATCATACCATACCAGACCACTTTATTTACAACACACTTAAAACTGCAGCAAGGTCAACCAAAGTGCATCAGGTTTGATGTCAGGTGAACTGGGTCTGTAGGATATTGTCAAGTTGAATCTGGTTTAAAAAAAAAATAAAGTGACCACCTGGCTTGTTCAGTCTTTTAGCAGTTTGAATATAGGCCAGGTTTTTATGATCAATCCATATTATGAAGGGGGTTCCTTACCAGTGAGAGCTAGTTTTATGTCCAGAAGTTAGTTGCCCACATCACAATTTGTCTCTGCCTGGGACAATCGTCGGGAGGAAAAAAGCACAAGGGATCTCTGGGAGCTAACAGCCCCTACTCCAGTACCAGAAGCATCAACTTCCAAAATGAACGGCTGTTGTCATCTGCAAACATCATAGTCCATGGGGGTTCATGCGTGGACATAGTTTGACAGGATCTTTCAGCCGGTCTATCACCAGAGCAAACAAGAAGGGGCTCAGAGCTTATCCTTGATGCAGTCCCACCTACAGCCCATCTCACCACTGTCCCACTGTCCTCATACATGTCCTGTACCAGTCTAACATACTTATCTGCCACTCCAGAATTCCTCATGCAGTACCACACCTCCTCCCTCGGCACACTGTCATATGTTTTTTCTAAATCCACAAAGACACAATGGAGTTCTTTCTGACCCTCCCTGTACTTCTCCATCAGTATCCTCAAACCAAAATGGCATCTGCGCTGCTCTTTCTCAAGATGGAACCATTGCTGCTTACAAATACTCACCTCTTGTCTAAGTATTGCCTTTACAACTCTCTCCCAGATCTTCATTGTGTGATTCATCCACTTAAATTAGCTGTAGTTGCTACAATTTTGTACATCACACATGTTCTTAAAAATGGGCACCAGCACACTTCTCCATTCTTCAGGCATTTTCTCACCCTCAACTATGTACCGGTAGTTGAAAATTGGGATCCAAAATTGGGATCTGGGGAAAACCTCACACCATCTTTCCCAGACATTTCCAAACCTCCACTGGTATATCTTCAGGTCCTACTGTCTTCCCCTTCTTCATTCCTTTCAGAGTTTTCTGAACTACACCCTCACTGATCTTTCCCACTTCCTGGTCCACAGTTGATATTACCTCTACTCTTCTTTCTCTTTCATTCTCTTCATTCATTAGCTCCCCAAAATGCTTGTTCCATCTTCCCGTCAAAGTCCTCTCACTTGTTAGAAAATTACCTATTCCATTCCTATTTTTAATGAGTGTAACCTGCTGCACATCCTTTCCAGCATGATCCCTCTTTCTTGCCAGTTGGTACAAGTTGTCCTTGCTCTCTTTAGTGTCCAGCTTCCCATACTCATCATATATCTTCTGCTTTTCCTTAGCTACCTTTCTCTTTGCTCTACATTGCATCTCCTTATATTCCTGTCTACTCTATTCAGTCATGCCATTGTCATATGCCTTCTTGGCTAACCTCTCTACACACAACCATTGTATGCTGTCTGGCCACACTCTCGCCTGCCACAACTTTACAGTCCCCAATCTCACTCAGGTTTTCTCTTCTCCACAGAAAGTAGTCTAACTGCAGCCTCCTGCCTCCACTCTTATAAGTCACTCTATGTTCCTCCTTCTTTTGGAAGTAAGTGTTGACTACAGCCATTTTCATTCACTTGGCAAAATCCACTACCATCTGTCCTTCCTGGTTTCTTTCCTTGACACCAAACCTATCTATCACTTCCTCATCCCCTCTGTTTTCTTCTCCAACATGGCCATTCATGTCTGCTCCAGTCACCACTCTTTCCTCCCTGGGAATACTTTCTGTCACTTATTTCCATTACAGCTAGATCCTTTGCAAATTCCTCTTTCTCTTCTACATCACATTCAGCCTGTGAGCACTGACAACATTTAACACCAGACCGTCTACTTCTACCTTAAGACACATCACCCTATCTGTTACTCTTGTCACCTTTACTACATTCTTTGCCAACTCTTCATTCAAGACCACCATTACTCCATTTGTCTTCTTTCCACACTATGGTAGAACAATTTAAAACCTGCCACAGTGTTGTGAGCTTTGCTGCCCTTCCACTTGGTCTCTTGGACACATAAAACATCTACCTTCCTTCTCTGCATCATGTCAGCAACTCTCTACCTTTGCCTGTCATTGTCCCCACATTTAGAGTTGCAACCTTCAGTCCTACATTCTTCACTTTCCTCTTCTCCCTCTGTCTCCTGACACGTTTCCCTCCTCGGCGTCAAATGGCCAAATGGGTCCTCATCTGCGCTGCTGTCAGGTCATTTTGATTTGCTGCCAAAAATGTCCAAGGAGGACACTTTACAGCAAAATGGAGGCGTTAAGTGTTATAGACAGCGTGCCAGGTGCACAAGCCATTTATTGGCTGCTATCTGAAGCTCAGCTAGCGGCAGGTCGTCCCACCTCCTCTGGTTGCCACAAGCCTGGCACAGGTTTGAACAACACCAGACTGGAGGTCAGCCAGAGTGAGCTTTGATGAGACTAAAGCCACAGCAAAAGGTTGGCATATCTGTCCTCACTTGTATGTGATGAGAGTTAAAGTTGCCCCCAAACCAACCCCTCTACTCTTTGTCATCACACACATCTTCTTTTATACCGAAAACACTTTAAACGTCTGTTTTTGTCTGCACTCGTGTGTCTCGAGTGAGAATTAAACTGTCCAATGATGTCATGCTGCTATTAATCACAGGAACACAGGAGTGTTGATTTAAAATCAAGTGCTTTCTGTTGATATAGGACTTGTTTGATTTAATAAATTAAAAAAACTTGCTCAGGCCAAATTTTTCTCAATGGTGACATTATGTGTGTTGCTTCCAATGCATTTAGTTTTGACTCTATAGTTCTTTACATTTTAAAGTAAATTCTTTGCATCAAACACAACATTGTGTATTTTGTAATCTTGGCTTTCTTTAAACTGAAGGATTGCATTGGTACATTTTTTAATGTACAAATCTATAGTGGGTAAACTGCACCTTTCAAAGACCTGTCATGAGCTGAAGTCCTTTTTTGGAGCTCCCACTTCATAAATCAGAGTCCTCTTATTTTGCACCACCGCCATGCAATAACCTTTAGAGCAAACTAAAGTTTAATCTAAATAAATAAATAAATAAATAAATAAATAAATAAATAAATAAATAATAGAGTTATTGAGTGTGCATCAGGATAAAGTTTAATCCTTCCATCTCTTTGGGAGAGTTTAAAGTTTCCATAATGTGTGTGTTTTTATTTTTTTATTTTTTATTTTAATACATGAAGGGTGCAATTGCGATTCTTTGACATGTTGATCCCGACTTGTTTTATATTCATGTGTTTTGATATTAATTGTAATTGTTGCTTGTGTTTATGCAACGATGTGCCATCTTGACCAGGTATCCCTTGCATATGTGATGATCTCAAGTGATAGTAGATAATGAATAAAAACAATGTACTTATAGAACATGCAAATACATTGTGTTGCACTTTTAGTAACAAAATTCAAATTGTAAATGGTCCAAAGCCATAAAATACAATATGGTGGAATTATTTTAACAATTTCCTGCAGGATCAATAAAGTTCTATCTTATCTTAACTTATCTTATCCACCAATTAAGCAAATGAGCTATTTGAATGATTCTTGGTTCTTAAAGTTGATAAAAGTTTGTTTTACTCATCAAATTAGATCAGGCTTTGCACGTGTCGTGCATGAATTGCAAACAGCCGCAGAAGTTGAATCTTCTTCATTTCAGCGAGTCTGTCCTGTCGCTGCTGTGCGTAAAAAGCATGGGGCGCACAGCAGCGCGCGCACTGCAAACGATCTTCGCGCTTGTTTTGTCCTCATTTTCATTTGAATCGAATCTGAACCGTTTCAAAGCAACACTCAGAACTGTTTGCTCGGATTTCTCAAGGCTTTGAGTTATAAGGAAGATAAGTTTCCCGCAAGCTTTGCGCATGGTG
>JARVLU010000255.1:23549819-23563713 GCA_031762415.1 Simpsonichthys santanae
CCTACAGCCTGTCTTCTTTTTGAAGAAATGTTATCAGTTGTGTTGAGGGACCAACTGACCAAATTGAAGTCCATAGTAATGATTCTGAAGATTTTGTAGAAGAGAGGCTCTCAGACAGTTTCACAGACAAGACAAAGCAAAAGCGAAGCGGAGAGAGGAGACGTCCGCCCTTGAGAAGAGCAAGTGTTGAATATTCTGTCCCTTTCACAATAAGAGCACATTCTGACGTGAAATACATACAGATGTGTCCACCACACTCCCCAGTTTCTCCATATTAGCTTTGCTACATCTGCTGGAAAGTAAGATCATGTTTTTCAATCCATTTGTTTAGTAAAGAAATTGAATAGCAAATCTGCTCACCATCAGCTTTACTCTGGGGATCATCTTGGCTGGAAAATTCTATCAGGATTTATATATACTGATAAAGAGGCTCAAACATTTGAGTGATTAAGTGATTTTATTTACAATGTACAGGGAATGGATCTTGAAGGGAATGGGAGACAGGTGGCATGGTGGCACAGTTGGTAGAGCTGTTGCCTCACAGACCTTTCTGGGTGGAGTTTACATGTTCTCTCTGTGCATGCATGGGTTTTCTCCGGGTACTCCAGACCAGTTTCCTCCCACAGACCAAAAATATGCATGTTGGACTTACTGGTAACTCTAAATTGTCCCTAGGTGTGAGTGAGAGAGTGAATGGTTGTTTGTCTCATTTGTCTCTTTGTGTCCCTGTGATGACTTGTGTTGTGACCTGTCCAGGGTGGCCCCAGGCTCTCACACAGTGATAGTTGGACATGGGCACCATTGACCCCCGTGACCCAGAAAGGAGAAAGTGAGTAAAGATAATAGATGGATTAGAATGGGAAACAGGTAAGTAACTTATACTTGAGGTAAATATTCTAGGATAGAGCTCTCACGTTCTCTGTTTTGTGTGCCAGGTTTGGAGCGAAAGGGTGGAAGTTCCCAGGTGGTGTAGGGATGGCACCATCTAGTGGGCATCCCTTGTCTGTGCAGCCTTGTGTCGCTTCATTTGTTTAGAGACTGATTTCCTCCTTGTGTTCCCAGGTGTTTGTAATTACGTCCTGTCTTGTCTGTGTGTATATATAGTCTGTCTGAGAGTCTTGTCCTTTGTTGTGTCGTCGTTGGGTGTATCCTGTCCTGTCTGATCCTGCCAATCTGTCCTGATTCCTGTTAGAGTAAGTTTTGCTGCCAAGTCAGCTCTCTTTAATTTGTTATTAAAAAGTATTTATTTTTATAATCCTCGATTCCTGACTCTTGCCTGCAACAATTGGGTTCTTTTCCTGTTCTAACAGAAACCCTGACAGATGGATGTGCGGCTCTTGGTGAGAATGGAGAGTACAGAGAAGTTGGAAAGTGACAGGATGGACAGACACTGATCCAGTAATGTTGTTTCATAGGCTGATGCCGTGGTGGCTGGTGATATTCCACAGAGGGTTTCAGCCTTGCAAGCACTTGAAGACTTGAAGTCCACAAGGATGTATCACAAGGGTTAGGACAAGGAGGCACAAAACCATAGAAATATTAGTTTTTCTTTTATCAAAGATCAAGTTTACGGGGCAGTCACTATTAGGTAGCTGAATGTTCCAGTGGAGATGAACTGACTCAAAGGTCCTTCTCCACACCAGTCAGTCTTTAACCAATATCAGGATCAGCTGTGTGGAATGGCTCCGCCCTGCCACTCAGTGGCTGCAAGGAAGTGCTTAGAGCAAGAAAAACATTGGAATCCTACAGCTGTTCAATAAAAATGTACTTTCTTTATAAAGAAAACAAATCATTTAAAAAGTAAAATCAAATTTCTACAGAGTAATACCAATTCAATAACATTTTGTAATGTGAAATGAGTGGTTGCATAAATATTCACTTCCTTTAAAGTGTAACGTTTCTTTCAGCTGCTCCCTTTCTCATGAAATGGACGAACTCACACGAGGATTTGGCAACTGTTTTTATTCCTGATGCACTTCCTTTCACTTCCACTGAAGTGACTGTCCTGAATCAACTAGGAGAAAATATTATTGAAAAGCACAAGCGACACATGGATACAAAACAATTCCCATGGCCCTAAACATCCCCAGGAGTTCTGATTAATCGATTATCATAAAATGGAAGGACTACATGGGATATGGGTAAATCTCCCAAAGAGCAGGCTGTACTCAGAAGTCAAGTGATTGTACAAAATGGAGAACAGTGAGAAAGGCCACCAAGACAACATGAGACCACTCTTGAGAAGTTACAAGCTTCAGCAGATGAAACAAGAAAGACCGTGCCTATAACTGCTGACCAGTCTAATTTTTATAAGAGTGGCAAAGAAAATGCTACAGTTAAAGAAAATTCATATTCAATCTTGACTAGAGTTCATCTTTAATGTTTAATATGAGTTTTCTTCAACAGTGGCAACATGAAAACACAGCTGAGAGAACAGGACTCAAGGAACTCGCAGCACTCTGTCTCTGCCTCTTTTAGTGTCATCCTGCGGTGTTGTGATCACGAGTGTGTTTGACCTTCAGCTCTGCCCGAGCCAAAGAGATCCTTCACAGCATGAGTCCCTTACCCACAACCCCCCTGCTGTGTGTTCAAATCAGAAGCAGCCATGGAAAGACAGACAGAAAGACCAGGATGGACACACTGTGTTGGTGTGGGGTGCAGAGAGAAATAAAAAAACATGGAGGAGTGGGGAGGAATGATCAAAGTCCCCGTTCGCAGACTCTGGGCAATACAAGACAAACATGACCGATGAAACTCTAATTTACAGATGGACGTTTTTGAAGTTTAGCCAGATGTCTAAATGCACTGGGATGTGATGTTCTGAATGGGATTTTGATAGATTGAAAGTTTGCTGAAACAGATGTCCATTTGTAACGGATGTGGTGGAATCAGAAGGAAGGCAGCACTGAAACAGCTGTCAATCATAACCCCCCTGCCATGGACTAAACAATGACACCCAGTGGACTCTGGTAAACACAGTTGTAGGTCAGCTAATTATGCATGAATGAAAGGTAGTTAATGTGTGAAAATTACATTCATTAATCCCGGAGGATAGTTTGAAAGGGGTCAAAGCGATGAGGAGAGAACGCAGCTGAGAAACGGTGTTGTCTTCCTGCGTATGCACCCAGGTGTTTGCAGGTGCTGGGAAAGGCTGGATTGTGCCTCTCTCTAAGTGTCTGTATTCATTAACATAATGGTGAGAGCTGCTCTTGGAGTGATGGCGCAGAAGTCTATGATTAATGTTTATGCTAAACTAAACATGGGGAAGAGCAACATCTGGGCGATCACAGAGGAAAAGCAGAGGAAATTGAAAAAAGATGAGACTCTTGGGTTTAGAGCATTCAGTAAAGTCCCACCCTATATGAAAAATGTGGTGCTGCAAAGAAAATAAAACACAGAAGATGGTTTAGGGGGAAAGATTGCCTTAAATGTCTAATTTCCTTTAAGGTTTTAGTAAAGCGTGAGCAGAAAAAGAAGTGGGAAAATATGGCGGTGTAGTGCATTTGTGGTTCTTTTTCATGCGTTCCTACACTTGCATCTAGGTTTAGCCATGTTCTGTCTCCAAAGTTCCCTTTTCTGAATACAACTGCAGAGAAATTCAGTCAGGAAATACCTGCAGCTCTGCAGTACGTGGCCACAGACAACTGTAGCCCTGTACCCAGACCCAGTTGTGAGCCAAGTCAAACAGCCGGTGTCTCTTAAGGCCTGGCCTGGCTGAATCTAGCTGGCCCCAAACCTTTCATAAATGAGGAGATCTCTCTCTGAAGCACCCACCAAGGTCCATGTGGTTATAAAGGCTCTCTGTAGTTAGGAAGATTGCTCCAGCGGCTTTGGAGGGAAAGAAGGAAGTATTACATATAGAAATATTAAGTGACTGATGCAAGTTAAACAGCATTTCAGTTTAGTCTTGGAAGTGCATTACCACATACTGTATAAAAGTGGGTTTTTTTTATTAGTTAAATCAAATAAATAAGATTGCATTATTATATTTTTGCAGTCACTTTTCATTGCTAAGTTTTAAAAGCGATATCTGAAGCAATAGTCTTGAAATAATTGCATTACGTGACACTGTTTGCTGAGCAACATACAAAGCTGGGCGCTGATGAAGGGTGAAGTATCTCAACCCATCTTAGGAGGTTTGAGACTTTCTGTAGTTTGAAGTACACAGTATTTCACGTCAAATCCACCAGAAGAACCAAAAATTTTTTTTTTAATTTAACCTTTATTTATCCAGGTTAGTCTCATTGAGCCACGAGAACTCATTTTCAAGAGAGACCTGTTAGGGAGCAGATGGTGGGGGTTAAGGGCCTTGCTCAGGGGCCCAGAGTGGTGCAAATGAGAGTGGAAGCAGGTGTGGGTGTTTCACCTTTTTTCCACCCACATTTTTTTAATGTTGTCGGTACCGGGGTTTGAACCGGCGATCTTCTGATCACAAGCCCACCGTCTAACCAATGCGCCACCGCTCCCCCATAATGTTCTTTTTTTAAATCTTTGATGTACTTTATACACAAGAAATCTTTGGCTGACTCCCATAATTTTATGAACTTATCCATTAAGATCTGAAATAGACTGCAGTCTTCTTTTATGTTTCATTTTAATAATTAGGAATCTTATATCTCCACTGTACACTGAGCTGCACAGAGCGAAAGCCTAAACACAACCCACACACAATATTAATGTTAAAAAATAGTACGTCAATTCTCTGTTAAGCGGTTTTATAGAATGCTTTAACTTTTTTCTATATCAATTCATATTATGGTAATGGTGTTTTTGGAGGTATCTGATTTTGTCATTCACTACAGAAGAGTATTCACATGAAAGTTTCCTCCCTGAATTTAAAAATCAACCTCATGAAGTGAGTCCGCAGAGCATCGCAGGCCACCAGGACCCACAGGATCACATGGGGGTGCGAGCAAATTCAAATCTAATGCAGCATGGCTCCTTAAAAACTCTCTCACATCACCATTCAGCAACTAATCTTATTTCCCCACAGAAAAACAAATGACAAACGCAAGGTCTTCGCTCCCTCCTGGGAGTAACCACGGTTACTTCTGTGACCTCACAAACACAGGACTGTTCCTGTGGAAGAACAGGCTTTTCTCTCCTAATGTTCATTAATGTTCCCTTTAGTTCACCCTGGGCTGATGGCCGCGCAGCGCAGGGAAACCTTAAAGGTCCAGGCTCAGAGAAAACCACTTGTTGATGTTGTGCCTAATTTGGCTGTCTTCTGTTTGGTTATGTTGAGACTGTGGCTCCAGGAAACTTTTCTACTGTGTGAAAGCTGGATGACATTGGCTGCAAGATAGTGTTCTTGTGATGGAAATGCACCACTGCTCCTTCACGCCCACGATTTTGGTGTTAGTCAGTGATCCCAGCAGCAGTTTGACAAACAAGGATCGCTGCAATGATGTAACACTCGAGTCGTAGTGCGTACATCAGATTTGAACAAAATGCCAACGCATGAATGAAACAGTTCACAAAATACAATCAATTAACTTGTTTCTAACTCTGTTTTCCTAAAATCACAATTGTTGAAACTTATTGTTACTAAAAATCAAGGTAAACAATGTTGGTTGTGGCTGCCGTGCAAAAACCCAAAGAGGCATTTATTGGGCAGTGAAAAGAAATAAAGTTATCAATGCAAGGGATAAGTCATGTAAAATTAGCCACTTGGTCTACACTTGTCATGCATTTGCAGCCATATTTAGTAAATGTTTGATAAGAAGGCAACCAGATTAAGAAAGGAAGTTGAGCTTCAAGTACAGCACTCACAATTGTGAAAATTCAGTCAGCTTTACTGATGTCAACACAACTATTTTTACTAACAGTTACCCAACTAACTGTGAGTGACATAATAGTTTGGGAACTGAAGAATTAAACTGGAGTATGATATGTGGAACAGATGTTCTGGTTTAAATAAGCATGCACACCTGTAGCTGTAAGGCAAACAAAAAGAAGTGTAAAAATGACAAGTGCAGCCAAAAAGAGGAGGGGGATGCAGGAAAAAATGTAGTGGAGAAGTGGAGAAGGCATTCTGCAGCTCAGGAGAGTATAAAAGAGACAACACCAACATGCTCCAGCTTTTTTAACATTTAACGCTGGAGTCAAAATGTCATCTATCAAACTGTTTTTATTGCTCGTCTTCCCCTCTCACGGTGCTGCTGTTTGATTTTTCATCAGTCTGTTTTTTTTTTTTTTTTTTTTCTGTAACTCTCCCTCTGCATCGCTGAGCTCTTTCCTGTAACTTATACTTTATCAACATTTTTAAAAAGCTTTTAAAAATACTCTATAAAAATAACCTTCCATTATCTTTTACCCACTTCCTCCTTTTCGGGTTGCAGGGGTCACGGGACCATTTCCAGCAGTCACTGTGCAACAGGTGGGGGACACGCTGGACAGGTCTCCAGTCCATCACAAGGACACATAGAGACTAATGAGACAAACAACCATTCATTCTCTCACTCACACCTAGAAACAGTTTAGAGTTACCAATCAGTCTAACATGCATGTTTTTTGTCTGTGGGTGGAAACCAGAGAAAATCCACACATGTACGGAGAGAGCATGTTAACTACACCCAGAAAGGTACCCGGCCGGGATTTGAACTGGCGGCCTTCTCACAGAGAGGCAACAGCTCTACCATCTGAGCCACTGTGCAGCCTAAAAATAACTAATTAAACCAAATACCATTAGATATACTTTAAAATACTTAAAACACTCCTGTTTTTTTTTCTTGGCCCACTAAAAGTGTTTTATTTTTGTGTTTAAAAAATAAAAATAAATAAAAATTAAAAAAACTTGTGTTCTTGTTATTTTTCACATTTTTAATGACATATTTTACCACCTGAAGTGTGTACAACATCTGGCAAGTCACATTTTTCCCATTTTCTTCTGTGATTTGCTCAGTTTTTCTTTCTTCTCCTTTCTTCTGAACACAGATGTTTGCCTCACTTATGTTTTATCTTTTAAAATAAAAATTAAAAAAAAAAGATATAGCTATCCAGTTTGATTAAAAATAAAAAAAGAGTTTTTGGCAACAAGTTATTGAAATTGACCAGAGTGCACATCCAAACCGATTTTATTTGAGTTAATTATAAGTTGCCGAAGTCTCCTTGTTATCACATTTATTTTATCACTTGCACTGGCTGTTGCAGCTGACGTGTGCAAAGCAGGTGTTTATTAGAAAACCTGAAGTCTGAAAAGAAGAAATTGTTAAATAGAAATTTAGGTCAGCCTGTTTTCATTCCCAACTCTGCACATCCTGAAGCTTGGTCCAGATTTCTAGATGGTAGTTTTTAGTGCACATGTAGTAGTTTCAAAACACCAAATTGACAGAAATCCCAGAAGAATGTAGCTAAATATTCTCTGATGGTGATGCTGCAACGTTGAATTTAGTATTTTCTGGAGATGAACATTAACAGATTGCTGATATTTCAAACTTAGTCAAAAGAATGTAGTCTTTTGTAATTTAGCTACTGAGACATATTCCTCCATCATCTCTTCGGAAGCTTTTTCAGAAAAAAAATTACGTAAACTTAGATACTGTGTTAAAAATTACACTGAAGTGATTCAAAATGCAAGAGAAAGAGTGCAAAATAACAGGTTGGGAGGGAACACACTAAATGTGTTCTTAAATGTACACAATTAAAGAGAAATGAATTTCTGAAAGCATGAAAAATCTGGGGCGGCACAATGGCTCAGTTGGTGCCTCAGAGAAAAATTCACTGGATCACATCGTGGCCAGGGGCCTTTCTGAGTGGAGTTTGCATGTTCTCTTCATGCATGTGTGGATTTTCTTCAGGTACTCCAGTTTCCTTCCATTGACCAAAAGCATGCATGTTATGTTGATTGTTAACTCTAAATCAGAGGTCACTAATAGGCGGACCTTGGTCCGGATCTGGACCGAGCGATGGTTATGTCCAATAAATTCAAGAAAAAAGATGATTTTCATGGAGCATTTTTGCAGTGATATAGGCAACTAAGGTGCAGAGCCAAGCAGAGACACGGGAGGTGTTTTGGAGGTTCACTCTACTGCAGGTGTTACGTAATAGTCACTCAGTTAATGAGCCAATCTAATCTTTTGTTTTCCCTGCACGGCCGGTGCAGCGTGCTCTCAGAGAAGAGTTGAGAAGGAACAGAGAGGAAAAGGCAGCGTGTCGTGCTCCAATGAGAAAAGCTGATGTTGAAAACCGCTGTTTTAAAGATGAATGCACAGAGATGGTCATTCTTCCGGCAGGCAGTTCAAAACCTGTTTGCCTCACATGCTCTGAAACGGTCGCGTTCATTAAAAGTGACAACGTGAAGCGCTCTCTACTACATCTCCTTTGAGCAACGTTATCTACTGAAGTCCGAGCAGAGAGCAGTAAATTAACCAAACTGCAAGCCCAGTATTACCAATCCACCCTACTCATCACAAATACTTTTACAGCCCAGCAGTTTATGTTAAGAGAGAAAAACCGGAGGTCTCAGATTCCAACTTTCAAAAAGGTATAAACAGCTTTAGGACTGATTCCCAGCCAGTTGTCACACCTGCTCTTTGAATTGAGAAAGCTCCTCGGATGAAGAGCGAAACGTCTTCTGTTACAAATAAATTCCAGTTGTTTCTGTATTGAAGGTTTTTTGATTTTATCATGTCCTGGATGACTGAGAATCTTCACCAGCATAGCCCCAGCAGTGCGCTGAATGTTCACTCAATGTATCGTGGATTTTGGGGGGACATAAAAAAAATGTTTAGTGATGGCACAGTCATGATGGAGTGCTTCAATCCTGTTGCTGAGACATTTGATGGAAAACAAAAAGACGAGATGTGTGGGAAAAAAAAAATCAAACAAATCCCGACACCAGCTTCAACAGCATGCAGAAAATCAGAACTGTTAGCAGATGATCAGATGATGCGCTGGCACAGCTGGTTGCAGCTGTTCAGAGTCATTGATGTCTACAGATGTTACTGATGATGCTCAGCTACGTGAGAATGGCCATTCAAGCCACAATTTAATTTACTGGCAGGACAATCTCATGTCCATTTCTCTCATTAAGAAACGTAAAATAAAGAAAAATCAAAAGAGAAAAGGTGTTAAGAGCTCTGTTTTCTGTTTTTTTCCTAAAAGAGCAATTTTTATTTACTGTTTTCTGAAGTGTTTTACTTGAAGACGTAAATTTTATAGGTTGGTGCCTCTTTAAGCCAAAAAAAAAAAAAAAGAAAGAAAAAAAATCTTTACTTGCTCTGTTTACACTTGTTTATACTAAAAGAGCCACTTTTTAAATTGTTTTCTGTTTTTTTAAACATGTTAACTTTGTTACTTATAAGTGTAAGCCTTCAATTCTTTAGGCTTGGACCTCTTCAGTTTAAGAGAAAAAGGCTCATTAGGCTCTGTTTACACATTTCAGATGTATTTTATTCTGAGCTTTCTGTTTCAATCTGAATTAAAGATCTTAAATTTATTTGTCTGGGACTACTTTTAAATATGGTAAAAGAGCCAGATGTACAGTGCAGCTTGTTAACAGTGAAAATGTGAATACGGGTAGGCAAGACCATAAAAGTCAAACGTTGGACTTTCGTTCGGAACTCTTCCTTGGAGGAAATTTTAGTAACTGGACCTCAGCGAGTTTTAACTGAATACCTCTGCTCTAAATTGTCCCTACATGTGAGTGAGAGAGTGAATGCTTGTTTGTCTTGTTTCGTGCTCATCTGCTCACACAGACTCATGTTCGTGCTGCTGTTTGGAGTATTGTGTTTGTTGTTTCATGCTATTAGTGCTTCGCATATTTTTAGTTGATGTTTTTCTTAGTTCATATCTTAGCTCTTATTTTTCTTTTACATTTTATTGTTCAATGTAACCAGGATCCTGTGTACATAATTTTGTTCCACCACATGCACCACATGTGGTGCTAATGACAATAAAGAATTTCTGAATCTGAATATGAAATATTTAACAAGTCTGATAACACATTACATCAAGGACCATGAGAAGTTTCTATAAATCTTAGTATCATTAGAGCTGCCCTCAGCAAACTAACCTGGGAAGCACTTTTTGTTTTTTGGACATGATGCTTGATTTACACAAAAATAAATTCAACATATTTTTCATAATTAGATTGTGTGTTAAATTTTAACAACCTGTAATTTTTCACATTTGGTGTTAGTGTGTTTTTCTGATAACTTGAGCTTAACCCTCCTGCTGCCCTTGGGTCAAAATGACTCAGAAGGCTAAAACTGAGGCCTTGGGAGTTATTGACCCACGGACAGCAGGAAAGATAAATCTAAAACTGCAAGAAACATCACCACCATGACTGAATCAAAGCTGCAGCATCCACACCACTCAAAATAACGTAAAACACCAACGTTGCCACTCTCATTTTCCTTGTTAACAAGTTCATCACATATTAACGATTTCCACTGAGTGACCAGCAGAAAGCTAACGCAGAAGGCCAAAGCCTACCTGGGGGTCAGAGAGACGTGAAATGTCTGGGTAGAGGTAGAACTTGATGCCATCGAAGGCTCCGGGCAGCGTGACTCCTCTGATCAACAGGATCATCAGCATGAAGTATGGAAAGGTGGCCGTCACATACACGACCTGCAGGAATAAATACACCTCTGTTGACCAGAATACAGAATATACAGCAATCACTGAATCACTGCTTGACCACTCTGCCCAACACGAGGTTAAAAGAAGATTTTAATCTGAAACTAATTTAAAAATCCCACAATAAATCGAATAGATAGAACTTCAATACAGTACATTATATGGAAAATAAATTTGGGATTTAACAGTACAGTTTTAACTACAATTGCCTTCTTGTTAGAGTTAGTTCCATTGTCCCAAATTAAAGGTGCAATGCACTAATTCAATTCAGTTTATTTCTATAGTGCCAAGTCACAACAGAAGTCATCTCATGGCATTGAACAGAAACATTCATATATAAAAATGATAAGTTAACATTAGGAGCAGACTGTTTTGACTTTAACTTCATCGCAGAACTCTCATCTTGAGCAAGCATGAAGGTGACAGTGGGAAGGAAAAACTTCCTTATGACGAAGAAATCTTAAAAGTACTAAAAAAAAAGTACACAAAAGAAATGATCATTTTGAAGGCTTTCACTGACTTTTTTTCTGTTATCATAACTGATTAAATTAGTTGTTTTAAAATGTATCCACAAAAGAAACTACTCAAAAAGAAGAAGATTGTTCCAGAAATACTGAGAAGAGGATTCATTTAATTATCGACAGGTCACTGTAAAAGGAAACAAACCTGAGCCAATCACATCAAAACTACAACAGAAGCGAGTCCGTGTAAGGATCATAGTTATTGATGGTTAATTTATCAAAAACTCACCAGCCGCAACTAGAAGCCTAATGATTCAAAGTTTATGCCTTTTTGGTCAAAAATAAGTTGATTGGGAGCATTTTTTAATCTTTTACTCATCGGTTTGATTAGATTTGTCCCATTTATTGATCTACAATGAAAGGTAAAGTTAAGATTACCGTATTACTACCATTAGGTCTATTTTGTACAATACAAGATAAATTTCTGTTTTCCTATAAATACATTGGTTTATATGCTCTATATGTTCTAAGTAGATAAATGGATAGTCTCATTTGATGACTCTAAGTTGAATGATGTGATCAGAGCTAATGTTGACTCTGTTACTTTTGGTGCAGCTGATCAGTTCAGAGACTTCCCCAGAATTGGTTTTGTTGTACGTGTATGGTATGATGATGAGTACATCTAAAGTACAGTTATACATACATCTAGTGGCATCGTACAGTGCAAGTCATCTCTGACCATCAAATCACTTCTTTTTATTTGAACCTTTCAGTTTTACAGAATAGTGCTCAAAATCTCAAGTCTTCCTGGACAAAGGCTACGGCCTCTTGGAAGGCGGAGCAACATACATCCCCTGGCTTTCTGGCACTCCGTCAAAGTCCAATTGAGGACAGAACAGGACAGAACAGAGCCGGGCCAGGAGCCTGAAAAGAAAAGAGGGCTCCTCTGGCCCCCGTTTCTTTACCAGGAGAAGCCCAGAGGAGTGATCCTGGCAGTGTGGGAAAATGTGCTGCTCTTTGAAGCTCGGACAGAAGTGCACGCACACACACAGACGCACACACACACAGGTTCATTCAGAACGCAGAAATAAGAGCGAACATACTACAAACGCATGCAGCAGTGACATAACACCGTGGCCACGTACTGTCTGCTCGCAGCATTTCCATGAATGGCTGCTCCTTTTACACTTCTGGGAGGAGGAAGTGCATTGATGGGGAGAACTTCTTATTCCAGCGCCACAGAAGCTTAGTTCACTTTAACAGCATGGGGCTGTGATTTACTCACTCGCTCAAAAAGGAAAAAAAAAAAAAACACAAAGGCATTCTTCCTGACTGAACATCCTGAACATCCTTAACCCTAAAATCTTGATTTAAAAGATACTGTAAAAAAATAAAATAAAAAAACAGACTGAGGTCCTGTTTGAACAATAAGCATCCACAAGGTTCTCCACCATTACCTCTTTTAATCCAAACACCTCCAGTGTGGGAAAACGTGTGTCCTTCCCAGCAGCACGTTGAATTTGTCAAATTAAACGATTACACATTCTAACCGTTCTCTCTCTCCCTCTCCCTCTGTCTTTATCTCTCTGGAGATGAAAAGAACAATTTTCAGTCTCTTCGTGAACCTCTTCTGATGCTCCACATGCTCTCTCCCGCTCACCACGGGTAAACATCTAAGCCGCCACAAACTTCCTGCTCGAACGCGCCCCGGCCTCGTTGTAAATCTAGCAGCAGGGCTTAGATGTAAGAATGGCCGGCAAACACAGCCCACAAAGGCAAAGAGCTTAGCAGAAACTGGACTGAATGAGGTGCAGGGCCCATGGAAGTAGCCCTCTCTTGCAACACTGCACTGTGGGTAATTTCTCATAGCAGGAGAGCGTTAGAGAGAGGCGGTGGAGGAAGAGGCCGAGGATACATTCTACATGCTCCTCATGAACGCTCCCTTTTCCTCCAGTAAATACAAGAATCAATCTTGGACCGGCTGCTAAAGCCCAGCCATGAAGAAGTATTCTCCCTCCTTCACTTCACAGCCAAACAAAGGACACTTTATGGAGATATGGGCATCGCCCCCCTCCCATCGTGCAGAAAGTGAACCCATTCATTTTTCCTTACACACACACACGTCTCGTTTCTCTTTCTTCCCAACTTTATCTCTATCTTTCTACTCATTCTGGCTCACTGGATGTGTGAGGACGTATTTAGAGCTGCTGAGCACTAAACAGGAAGGTGTAGAGTCCTTATTGTCCAACGCCAGTCTGCCAGGGAGGGGGCTCAAGGAAAGAAGTTAAAGGGACAGAAAGGATGAAGGGCAAGAAGTATACAGACGTTTCTTTTGCTATGTGTTTGCACTTGAATATTCACGTGGCTTCCTGTGAGAGTAGTTTTAAAGACTAAAAAAGATTTATTTTATTTTCATTTTAACGGATGGTTTTACTTTTTTCAAAGTCTGTAGAAATGATGTGATGAAATAATGTCTCATCAGTTGTTAAAAACTTCTTTAATGACCTCAGCTTTAATAAAAACCCTTTTATTCTGGCTTGATTGATGAGTTAACGGTTAGATTGGGTGGGAACAAAAGCAAAATGGATTTCAGTGCAGTTTAAACTATTTTATTATATGGACTGCACTGCACTTATACTGCACATTCTATCTTATCAGGATACTCAAAGCCCTATACACTAAACGCTGTGCCTTTACTCCTTCATACAGCACTCTACTACATCTCTACAAAGAATAATCAGTGCTTTATTATATCTATCTATCTATGTATGCATCTATGTATGTATGTATGTATGTATGTATGTATGTATGTATGTATGTATGTATGTATGTATGTATGTATGTATGTATGT
>JARVLU010000255.1:23617268-23646396 GCA_031762415.1 Simpsonichthys santanae
CTTGAAAATGAGTTCTCGTGGCTCAATGAGACTAACCTGGATAAATAAAGGTTAAATGAAAAAAAAAAAAAAAAGTCAAAGAGCTATCTACGCCAGGTAAGATATTACTTATTAATACAGTATTCTTTCCACAGAGCACTTCAAAAAAATCAATTAATGATTTAAATTACACAATACAACAACTGAAGTTGTGCAGACTCAGATATTTGAAGCATCTAATTATTCTTTAGTGTCTAAAAACATAATTTTAGAAGGGGTTTTAAATAAAAAGTTGTAAAATGTCAAAAAAATTAAAGTCGTTGAAACAGTAACGAGCATCTCACCATCACTGTCTCCAGAAAAGCACGTCCAGAAAAACCCCTCATGGTATGAAATGATTTTTTTATCGTCCTGGTGCTCATGTCCCACCTGAAATACAAAACACAAATAAAATAGCATACTGTAATGTGTTCCTATGTAGAACGTCCATTGCTCATGTAGGTACACTTGTGTCAGTTTAAAGTGCAAGTTGAGTTCAAGATGATGTGAGGCAGTGTTGCTGCCATGCTGTTATGAAACAGCTGCTAAATCATTAAAAACTTTACTGTTGGTGGTCACTAGTCATGTGAACAAAGCAACACCATGATGTCACTGATAAAACGTTTGTCAGAGAAACATAAAGTGGAAGCTGAGAACAGCTCAAGTTAATAAAGCTTCAAAGGTCAGTCTGAATACACTTATGGAAAGATGTGTGCCCATTTATTTATTTATTTATTTCCCAACATGTTGAGTTTGTTTTAAAATCCAGACAATATGAACTTATTGTTTAAACATTCTCAGTCTGGGTCTTTGAATCTCTCACATGAAGTTTGAGAATAGAGGGCCATGAGGCATCTTATAAACCTTTACATCATCTGCACTTTTGCATTAGATGGTTATTTGCACAAAAGTCTGATTGCACTTAAAAAAACAAGTTGCAATACATGGTCTGTGTGAATTTTTGTACGTGTCTAAATGAAAATGTTGTGTAAAAAAAAAGGGCATTAATTTAAACTGATGTGAGACTGATGATGATGATGATGGGGGTTTTCTGGAAGTTTTTTTGGCCTAGTTACTCTGTTTTGCAAAAATACTACAATTAATATGGACCATTAATGATTATAATGACTTTTTTCAACCTTATGCAGGTTAATCCCATTGAGCCTTGGGGACTCATTTCCAAGAGAGCCCTGACTTCAGTGGGATGTCCTCACTGTAAATAATCATAAACTTGTACAGTATATCCAAAATAAAAATTGTGATAATACAAAAGTCTATAAAAAGCATTTGCATGTGCTGCTACAGCTGGTTGGCTTTCTCTGCTTCTGGCCCAGTGATCACTGGGAACCAGCTCCTCAGAACTTGAATGGATGAACAACCAGGTTGTTTTTAATGGAGCAGAATCCTGCTTTAGTCTTGACTCCACTCTAACTCGCTGTTAGCTTGTCCCCTGACAGCCTGAACACCACTTCAAAAATCCAAACTATTGATTTAAATAGGCAGTGTTAAAATTAGACTCTAAAAAACTGATAGCTGAATTTTATTCTGACAGGTGCCGATGCATTTACAAGTGATTAGACCAAGGACAGTCCCTTGTACCGCACTGTTTATATTGTCCTGCTATCCCATCCCAGCGTCAGTTTCAGCGCCCACTCAGAAAATCTAAGTATGTCCTAGTTGGTGATATTTAATATGGCATCATACCTTTGAGATTGCTGGCATTTGTACGCCTGTCTTAGAGGTACACTTTGCTGTGCCTCACTTAGTGCATAGCTCCACACACAACATTAAACAGTGTCCAATTACACGCAGCAGTTCCACAGGGACACCTCTCCACCCTCCACTTGAATGAGTAATTGGAGCAATTGAAAAAGGTATGGAAAAAAAGCTCATTTATTTGAATATAGGTGCTCAGGCTTTTGCAATAATATTTTCTGTCCAACTGAGACTAATTCTCATCCAAAAACTCTTTTGACTTTAATTCCAGGAGTTATAAAGGTGAAAAATTATTAACTCAAAAAACTGATGCTCCAACTAGAAAGACACGTAAACCTTAATGTTTCTAACATTTTGAACCTGTTGTAAGTCCAACCCCCACCTCTTTGTCCATGTTGTCAGGCTGGCAAGCCTCCGAGGCCAGCAGCCAGTAGTCGGTTCCAAAAGAAAGCAGGATGAGCACAGCTGCCAAAGCCCCAAAGAGCCCTGCGAAAAACAACGCCACGCTTAGCTTCATGGTCCAGAGTCAGCTGATGGATTCCCACTTCTGGTTTGTCTTGGTCCTTCGATTACAGCAAGTTCATGCGACAAGTCGAGGCAGAAACTTTAGTGTTGTTATATGTCCGCTTAATTCTGGGTTCTGCTCAGCTGGTTTATGTTGCGTTACTGGATCTTCACTCCTCCCTGCTATCTGTTTGTGTCACACTTGTCCACATGACTCCTCTGGACCCTCCACTGGGGTGTGTAGCTGGCCCGACCCCCCCGGCCCCTGGGCTATTTTTGATGTTTGACTGAAGGCGGCTGCTTCACTGCACTATGGAGCTGTGTGTGTGATGGGGGGGGCATTTTACAGCGTGACGGAGCGGGGTCTGTGCAGAAATAACCTGGCAACTGCACACCCAAAATCTAAAGGGAATGTCAGGGTGAGATCGAAAGGACAGAGAGGGAGTAACTCCTCATGTCCCAAACCTTTGCCCCATTAGATGATTACTGGAAATGCTGCCTTTACTCTAACACTAATTAACACAGCATTAACACTACATGTATGTACATAAAATGTGGGACAAGAAGACACAAAAACATTTTAAAAATTAAACAAATAAATAAATAATAATACAGTAATAATGGGACTGTCAGGTCTAGATAAAAGCATCAAGGTTCATGCTCAATAATGCAGGCAACAACAAAAAAATCCAACAAAGTTCAGTCAGGTCGTCTGGACGGTTTCTTGTTTTGTTGAGAGACGTTTCGTCTTTCATCCAAAGGACTTCATCAGTCCGAGGAGCCACAAACAAACTTAGTCCTGCAAGCAGCACACTCCCATAGTGAACTAACCAGTTTACTGGTGATAAGATGGTTTCTGTGGCCCACCCTCTCCCCCGTCGACTCCTCCCAGGCGGCCACAGCCAAAGTGGTTCAATGCAAAGTTATTGTGGTTGTCTTGAACCACTTTGTTACCTTTGAGACTTCTGGACAAAGAAGTACTTTATGAATTGTTCTGTTTCATTGCTTCAGGTATGATGTAATTATTTGCAACGTGTTCTTGTGTGTCAGAGTCACAGTTGTGATTTTAATATTTTCATCCAGTTGGATTTGGACTGATGCCACCTTTTATTAAGCTCTTCTGCTTTAACACAGCTTTATTAAAGTCCATACCTTTTGATACGACTCATGCGATGCTTTTACTTTGTTTCCTGTTTGATATTGAGTTCTTTTTGTTATTTTTATCTTCCATTGCATGTGATATCTTGATTTAACTTCCCATGCCTTGCTCTGTTCTTGTAGCCCATCATGATGGGATTCAATCAAACTCTGGTTTTGTGTTTTCAATCACTTGCCTCATGAGTTTTTTTGTGCTTGTGGCCATCTCATCGGGTTACCATGGTTACCTTGAGTTACGAGTAAGTCATTCCTGCTCATTTAAGCTGCTAGTTATAGTTTGATGGCATCTAAGGGGAATATTTAGCAGTTAGCCTATATGTAGACACTGTCTCGCTGACACACTGCTGTGACCTCGGCCACCCCTAACTAAAGCTACTCCACTCCGTGCGTGCGTGTGTCTGGGTGTGTGTGTAGGCATCAACCGTATTAGGACTAGCAGTTAATTTTCATGGCGGTCAAAGTTCAGTCTTAAAGTAAATTATTGCTGAATCAGAGATTTTCATGTTCACTGATACTATATTCCTGTTTTGATAATTGATTATTTGATTAGGGTGTGGTCCTCTCACAATAAAACAAAACATTTATTTACTTACATGGACATTTAAATATTCATATTTCTGTTCATCTGTGTTGTGTCCAAATTTTGATCAGTGTAATACTTCAGGTTCTTTTAAACCTTAATCTTGGTTTCTAAAAGCAGAATATATTCAGTGCATTTGACCTTGAAGCAAAACACAGTATCTTCTCAAGAAAAGTAAAAATAAATAAACAACTGGACTTCTGTTCTGAAGCTGAAAATGTATCACTTCCCATCTGGGAGGCTTGATCAATTCAAAAATTTATTTTGACAGTATTAACGGTTTATTTATTTATTTTAAGATGTTTGCATCTTCAAGAAACATGAGTAGCAATACACATGGTTACCCAGCAGGTGGCGGTCGAGTTTGCTGCTCTGGCAACTCCTGAAGAAGGGAGCAGTCAGAAAGAAAAAATAATGAGAATACATTAAAAATAAAAGATAATTTAAGGTTTATGAAGAAAACAACGTTTCTGAAACGAGTTAATGCATTGTGTGTTAATGTCTGTTTAAAAAGTAAAACTGAGTACCAGTGAACTGGTATTACCGTCATAATTTCATAATACTGACGCATATAAACGATGCACGAACAAAACAAGAATTTGTAGATAAATTATGTCGTTTAAACTAAAGTAAAGCAGAAAGTAGTTTAAACATAACTAAAGCAAACAGTGCAAATAAAGTCTTAAAAAATGTAATTTGACAATACCCAACACTGCTGTGACGTCATCAGGTAAAACCATGTTTGCGGAAGTTATGGGGGAGTAGGAGCAAAATGATGACTGTTCAGGACTATGTAAACATACTTAGATTGCAGAACTAAACATTATCACGGAATATTCTTATTATACGTGTCAGAGTAACTCAAGAGTTAAAAAAAGTGTTTTCCTTAACACTATAACTCGGCGTTTTATGTTCACCCCCCCCTCCCCAGTTTAATACTTCCGCGGACCCCGGCACGAGGACGTGTGTTGTGTTTTAACAGTCTGACCGCCCGGATGTGTCCTTCCGCCTCGGCTGTAACCAAACTGCCACCGCCGGAGGATGAACCACCAGAAATGTAGCACTTTATTCCTGAAACTAAGGGAACGGAGGAGGATTATACGATGTATTTATGTGGTGGGCTTCATGGTGAGCGACTTACTGTGCACCTGATAGTTTTATTTGTCTGACTGTGTACCGGTAGTGTGATTTCATCATAGCTCAGGTATGTGGGACTAGTAAATGTATTCATTGAAAATTAGAAAATACAGACTAGTTAAACAATAACAAAATGTAATGACTGAAATTAACCGAAAATTGATATTGTGTTAGATCAGATAATCTTCACTGCCAAATAAATAGCTATTTAATGTAAAGAATGTGACGAATTCACATGTTACATAATCAATTTAAAAGATCATGACTCTTCTATTAGGTCCCCTCTAAGAGTAGCTCATATTAAATACTGTATGTAGTTTAGTACAAATGTTACTTCAGAACCACTGAAAAATGTGTTTATTAATTTTGGCACCTCTGATTGTGTTGTGTTGACTTCACTATTTATACTACAAGATGCACCATAGATTACTGGTGCAAGGACACTGAAACAATTCCAGTAACTTTAGACATATTTGCTAAAATAGCCCAAAAGCAAGTTCAAACCATTCTGCTGCTGATACAGCATTTTCAAAGACTATTTTCATTCATTTCATTAAAAATGACTGAAATAATTCAGGCAGCTCAGGTACAGAAACAGCTGAGACAGTCATGCTGCTGAAAGATGAATCATTATGGGATGAACTGTGTTAGATCACTGTATGAGCTGCGGTGTGTCTTCAATTACAGTAGATGTTCGGCCAAAGCTGCTCTGATTTCAGAAAAGCAAAACGAGGGATGACTTTTTGTAGCCGCTGAGTGTATTCTCTGCTCTGGACTCCAGCTAAAGATCACTGGACGTGATCCACCTGTTACCATGACAACTTTGTGATGCCCGCCTGCCTGGCTGTTGAGTTTCTCTGTGATTTCTGCCTCATGTGGAACAGCTGTCTGACACACCCACATCCTCCATCATACACTCAATCTCATGCACTGTTCTGTGAAAGGTTGTTTACTAATTTAATCGAGTGTTAACACTACAGTACTAGAAGACTGTCCTTTTTAAAAATAAAAAATAAAAAGATAAACACATGCTCACATTAACTGTCCTCAGAGCTGAATAATGTAGCGCTGATCCACGTTCACTCAGAGATTTTAAAACCTGTTTCAGTTTTTTATTTATTTATTTGTGTGTGTGTGTGTGTGTGTGTGTGTGTGTGTGTGTGTGTGTGTGTGTGTGTGTGTGTGTGTGTGTGTGTGTGTGTGATGAAACCCTCCTCATTCATTGTCTTTTTTTTAGGACTTGTTTGGGGTGAGCATGATCATCCCTCTGCTCAGCCATCATGTGAAGGCTCTTGGAGCAAGTCCCACTGTGGCTGGTATTGTGGGTAAGTTGTGTTCATTAATCTATTCTGAACCTGCCATTAAAAACTTACTCCGTTGATCAGCAAACTGATTTAATATGCTGTAATGTGATAAAATATTTATTATCTTAGAACTAGACTAGGGGTCTGCAACCTTTGCAATAAAAATACCCTATTTTACCACTTTGCTGACTAATTACGATGAGTTCAGAGCCGCAAAACCTGCTGCAACTGTGTACTGTCAACTGGTGGCTCGTGGACCACTACAGGTTTGTTAGAGATGGTGTTTCTCGCCAGTGAGGGTGTTTTTGTAAAAAGAAAATGTAAGTAAGTAAGTAAACTTTATTTGTATAGTACTTCTCATAGATACAATCACAAAGTGCTGTACATAATACAAAAGCTTAAAACAGAACAAAAAACATATATAATAACAGCTGATTAATAAAAACGATACAAACAGCTGATAAAAACAAGAGCAGCTGATAAAAACACTAAATAAAACATTTAACTAAAAGCTTGTCTGAATTAAAGTGTCTTAAGCTGCGTTTTAAAGGAATCAACAGAGACGGTCACACGAAGAGACAGGGTCAGGGCATTCCACAGCCGGGGGGGCTACGGCCTGAAAGGAAAGGTCACCCCGAGTTTTAAACTGGGTCTTAGGGACCTTTAGAAGGTTCAGTGCTGAAGACCGAAGTGTGCGGGCTAGAGAATAAGGGATCAACATTTCAGTGATGTACTGGGGGGCCTGTCCATTTAAAAGCTCTAAAAGTTAAGACCAAAATTTTAAAATTAATTCTAAATTCAACAGGGAGCCAATGAAGAGAAGATAAAATTGGTGTAATGTGAGACCTTCTCACATTATATGTTATTATATGTTAAAAGCCTCGCAGCAGCACTCTGGACCAACTGGAGACATGTGACCGCAGACTTACTGAAACAAGTAAAAAGGGAATTACAATAATCTAAACGAGAAGAGATAAAAACATAAATAATCATCTCCAGGTCAGATTTGGATAACATTGCCCTCAGTTTAGAAATGTTTCTCAGATGATAAAAGCAGTTTTTTTTTGTTTGTTTTGTTTTTGTTTACCAGAAGCTTTGAATGATTGTTCAAAGACAGTGAGGGTGATTTTATAAAACAAAAATGTCTAACAATTACCGGTATTAACATTTATTGATATTTTTACATTTTAATACAAAAGAAAAGATGGGATTCATGTAAAGAAAAAAGAAATATACAATATTCAACAATTTTATTAAAAAAAAAAACCACTGAACCCCTCAGGCTGATGTGAGTTCTCTTAATTGTTGATTACCGTAAGTATCCTACTTGAAGCATAACGTTAAAGACAGTGTAAAATCAGGCCAGTTTGTTGGATATCCAGTCACATTTTTAAAGAAAAATACTTTTCCTTTACTTTGACTTTGTTTTTGTATTTATTCTGTGTTATCAAAATTACTCACCATATTCCTTCTCAGCAGCTTGTCTTAAAGATATTCCTTAACATTCTGTGGTTTTGAAAGATCACGCTGAGAGACTGGAAGTCGACTTAAAGTGGCTAACAAACTGCTAGCATGATGTGGTCCACATGTTTAACATCTTGTATTTGAACTATCCTTCACATATTTGAAAATGACAGGAAATCTGCTAAAACTAGCCATTTTCATAGTTGGTAATATTTAAATAAAATTCAGTTTTATGTTCGTTTTGGTCAAAGCCTGAAGGAGCTGCTGCAGAGAGACCAAAGAGCCACATGTGGCCCCAAAGCCACAGTTTGCAGACGATGATAGTAATTATCTTTTCAGTGCATTCAAGATGATCATGTCAATCATTTTGATGAGTCCTTATTGTAAAATCAAGTTTTAAAAAGTTTTACTTGAATTGAAAATAATAATTAAATGCTGCTGTTTATGCAGTTTCTTCGTCAAAGATCAGTTCAACACAGCGCATCTATCTAATTCAATCACATGTTGAATCAACAGCTGTCAGATATTTTTACTCTTTATAATTATGCCCAAATCTAAAAAGGTAAATTTGTTCAAACTGAGTATGTTTCCCCAGTTGTACTTACGGTAATTCTGCAGTGTATGTATTATGCATATGTAAGCATTTTCCCTTAATGTAATATTAGAAGCCTATCTAATATTGCATATTATGCAGGTTGTGTATTGCTCATTAAAATCTCATCTTAAAACACATTTGCAATATTTGTTGTTTTAATGCATTGTGAAAGTTTTACACTTTGTCCTGGTGCTGCTTAATAATCCATCTAAGGGTCGAGTCAGGTCCTCTGGATGGATTCTTCTTTGTTACGTTTCATCTTTTATTCAAAAGTTGAAGACTGAAGAAGTCTTTTGGGTAAGAGATAAAATGTTTCAACAAAGAAGAATCCATCTGGAGGACCTGACCCAGCCTTGTTTTACACACGTTATTTCTCACCGTTTTACTGTTTTATTGATTATGTGATTTATTTTTTTGTCTTTTTTTTTTCATTTTAGCTTTTTTAAACTTTTCATTCAGCACTTTGATCAGTGTTAGTTGTTGCATTATAAATAAACTTGACCACACAGTGACAAAATAAAAACATGAAATGAGTTTGTAATTCAATAAAAGTGTAAAAGCAGCAGCATCTCAGTGACATCACCGAGTCTTCTTGGATGCAAGACGACGTTTCCCACACATTTAAATGTGCTGGATTTCTGTCATTAACTTTCTCAAGATTTGTTGTATTTAAAAAATGAACAGATGTGCTCAGCAGTTTTCACATCTGTCAGAGTATTTTCATTGAGTCCAAGGCCACAATCTGAACAGATTATTCAGAAATATTTATACAATTGTTCCTCATTAATGTCATCTTGATTGTGTGCCTATAATCTGGCTTTGCTGGAAGCTTTTAGCTCATGAGGTTGTGCACGTCTTTTAGTACAGAATACTTCTGTTACCTTTGTGCTCTCGGGATCAGTAGAAACTTAACTTCATCCTTAGATCTGAACCTCATCTGTGTCTGATCTCTGCCGGAATCAGCTGTGAGCTCTTTTTTAGACTTTACTAAATCACATCCACTTCATCAAACCTACAATAGGTTGTCTTTTTTGATATATTTAAATTTATGCACTTGATACACAAAATAAATCATTTTGTTTTGTATGCTGCAGTGTCAATAAAACCATTTATTTGAATTAATCAGTTTAAAGAGACATTTCAAGGATGATCTGGATAAACTGCAGACACCTGAGAGCCTTTCTGAATGCTTTACCTGTATATTACATTAGCTTTATATTACATTAAAAACATTTTCCCTATTTGCCTGTGTTTATGGTTTTGCATTAGCACCCTAAGACAACTTTACATGTGAATTATGTGTGAATTTTAACTATCATTAAACTGTTTCAGGGTCTACATATGGGATCCTGCAGCTTTTCTCAAGCACAATAGTTGTAAGTATTGACTGTGTTTCTTACTTTCTGTTCATATAGCAAGACGTGCCCACACTTTGTGGTCAAATGGTCGCAGTCCACATGATTTCTGGCATTTCATGAAGACAATGAACACTGGCTGTTTTAGGTTGATCGTGGTCACACAGCGCATTCAGTGTGCACACGTTCACTCACGAAGGCCGCTCCTTATCATGACACAAAACCTTTTCTTTTTTTATTTTTAACAGAGAATTCAACTTTTACTCTTTAACACCACTGCTGACTAAACCAACTTTTGATGTTATGAAACAAATGTGTTTTTTTTTGAGAGGCACTAAAGGGACAGTAGGTTTGGACTATGAAGTTAGGTTCTCAGCTCCTTTCTGCTGCAGCTCTGAGCTCCTGAAATTGGTTTAATTCTCGGTGGTCATGCAACAAATTAAACTTTATAAAGAGCGATCTGTTGGTTCCTTTATGCAGACCGGCTGAATCCTGATGAGTGCGGGGACGGGAGAACAGCTGGGTTACTATGGTAGTCCCACAAGTCCACATCCAGAACACAGACCAACTCAGCGGGTCCTAATGTCATTATTTCACAAGACAGAGAGCAAGAATCTAATAAAACAAGAGCTGCTTGATTCAGAGAAGATGTAGAATTTGGGCTTCATTCTTTTACAGTTATGCACCGTATTTTCCAGCGTATAAGACGTCAGTCAAAAAAGCATCATGATAAGGACGAAATATAAATGTCACTTTGGCGTTTGTCACATTTATTATGCGTTTAATGGTCAAGATAGCTTCATGTCACCTGGGCGGCGCCATCCATCCATCCATCGTGGCCGGAGCCGCTAGCTCTCCAGCATTTCTCCACCTGCACCAGCTGAGTGAAGCAAGTGCACACGGGAGGACTCGCTGTTACCGTTCTTAGAAATTTAACAAGATTAACAACTAAAAACAATTATTTGTTTGCTCGACATTGTAGCAAAGGTGTGTCTCGGTTTAACTTTTCTTTAATAAATGCACTTTAATGATCAAAAGTGCCTCATTTTGCCTTGGTGCCATCCATCCATCCATCCAGCCATCCATCCATTGTGGCCGCAGCCGCTAGCTCTCCAGCGTTCCTCCGCCTGCACCAGCTGAGTGAAGCGAGCACACACGGGAGGACTCGCTGTTTCAGTTCTTTGAAATTTAAAGCGTCAGTCAGAAATGGTATGAATATGGGGAAAAAAATCATATATATATGTCACTTCGGCAAATAAGTTGCAGGACAGAAACATCTGTGTAAAAAAAAACAAAAAAACTGTGACTTATATACCGGAGAATACAGTAATTTTTCACACTCTTAATCATATTTATTCATTTAAAATATTGGGCTTTTACTTGGGGTGGCTTTGGCCGAATGGTTAGAGCAGTCGTCCTCCAATGCAAGACTTTGAGGTTTGATTCCACCAGCAGTCACATGCTGAAGTGTCCTTGGGCAAGACACTGACCCTCATTGCCTCTGATGTGTGTTCCATCAGTGTATGAATGTGATAAAGCTCTGACTGTTCATTGTACAGAAATATTAGTGTTGCATGAAGGATTAAATGAGGACACAGACTGTGTTGTAAAGAGCTTTGAGGATCTTGATAAGATAGAAAGGTGATATATATAAGTGCAGACCTTTTACTTTGCCATCATTTGTTGAGTTAATCGTGGGCTTTTATTAACACCTTTTAGAAATACCCACCATCTGATCTCTGAGTGAATCTGTGTGATTGTCAGGGCAGCTGGAGTGACGTGGTCGGACGGAGGTACTCTCTGCTGACGTGTCTGCTGCTGAGCGCTCTGGGCTACGGCCTCTTGGGGATGTCTACGAGCATCACTTTGTTTGTCCTCGCACGGACACCTGTGGGTAAGTCAGAAGACAACACTAAAATGTTAAATTGAGTTTATTTCTCACCTCCATAAAAACATGCTACATTCATCACAGGTTTTTTTAAACCTGTTTTTTTTTTATATAGTGTGTACTGTACATTTATCTCATAGTCATCATCTTCATCGCCATCGCCAAAGTATTTAAGAGCATATGAGGTATTTATAAGAGAGTGAATGTTGTGTGTGTGTGTTCACCGCGCCCACCTGCTCCTCTGTGGTCAGCATAATTCTTCTCATCTGGTGGCTGCAGCATTTAAACTCTCCCCTGTTCTCTATCCGGTGCCAGATTATTGAAAACCTTGCACAAGTGAATATCCAGCCATGATCTCGTGCTCCTGACTGATCCCCTCATGCTGACCAAGTTTCTGTGCCCTGGATTTTCCTGTTTCACCTTACAAAACTTTCCAGTGCGTTTCCTCGGATGTGTTCTGACTCCCACCAGTCTTTTCAAAATAAAGCTGATTGAACGCGCCCTGGCTGGTTGAAATTTCAGGTCCTCTGCTAAACTCATTACAGGGAATGGTTCATAAGCGAGTGGGAAAGGTTGGAAGGCATGTGGGAAGGGTTTATAAAGCCTTTATATATACATAAATAATAAAATAAATATAACGTCACTACTTTGCAGGGTTTTCTGGAACATAACCCCTGTGATAGGTGAGGGATCACAGTATTGGTCTTTTAAAAAAAGGTTTCATGAACCACTGGTTGGTTTATACGCATGTGTTTAATACCTATATTGCAAATGATTCTTAAAAAAGTGTGACAGTCGCACAATGAGATGGACTCCACTCCTGAAAATACCCACGGCCTATACATGAAGAGTGTTGAGAACATTTTAATGACAGAACGTGTCTTTATCTATTGAAACTGCATTATTTTCTTGATATCACGTAGCCCTAGAAAGGGTTGTAAGTTCAGGTCTTGGAATTAAAAACTTTAGTTTCACAATCTTTTGAAAGATAATGGGTAAAATGAGCCAAGAGAAAATAAGAATAAATAAATAATTCTTACCAGCAGACTGACAGAATATTTAAAAGTGAGCTTTGTATTTTTAACTTCAGTGTTTTTTGGTATCTACTATGTAGTGTTCATAAGCATTGAAAAGACGTGTGCATATGTAACAATCTGCACATTGTTTTTGTCGTCTGACAAATAAATATGTCTATTGTTTGATAAACGCTCGTTGAAAACATTAAAGATGTTTCCCTCTTTATTCTTAAAACCTGATCGTGTCCACATAATGTCTTATGTGTTTTCTTCTTCCTTTTTTGTCAGGACTGTTCAAACACTCTCTGTCCATCTGCAGAGCCCTGCTGTCTGACCTGGTGTCAGCATCAGAGCGCCCCCTGGTGATGGGACACTTTAATGCAGCTTCTAGTGTCGGCTTCATCCTTGGACCGGTGGTGGGTGGATACCTCACTGAGCAAGAAGGAGGCTTTTACATCTCTTCCTTTACTTGTGGAGCAATCTTTCTTATCAATGCTGGTGAGTAAAGGTACAGGAAGAAATCTGGTGGAGATTCTGTGTGAAATAAGTGTAATGTTGTATTTTTATTTATTTATTTCAGCGTTGGTATGGATGCTGCCCTGGAGCGAGACACACACTGATCGTAGTGAAACGAGCCGCAGCAACAACACAAGTAAAGGATGTCACGACACTTACTGCAGCAAGTCCGTGCAGAACGGTTCTCATGCAAAGAGCCACCAGCCCGTGCTGAAAACAGAGACTGGAGCAGCTTCCAGATCTTCTTGGAAGCATCGCCTCAGGTGGAGGGAGGTGTCTCTGCTCCAGCCTGCTTGGAGACAGCTCTCTTCAGTGAGCTCAAGAATCCACATGGTGGCCTCTTCTGACATGTGGGACCTCTTTCTGGTGCGTCTCCTAATGGCCGTAGCCATCATGCTCTACTACAGTAACTTCTCCTTGGCCCTGGAGGAGCGTTTCTCGCTCAGACCCAAAGTGACAGGTTATCTGATCAGCTATAGCAGCACCTTAGGAGCCCTAGCTGGATTCCTGGTGGGGCCTGTTACCCAGATTTATAAGAACAACATGCCCGCCCTGCTGCTTCATTCCACGGTGCTCACGTGCTCACTTATTTTCCTCTACGCTGCTGCGCCGAGCGTCTGGCAAGTGCTGCTCACCTCCACCTTCTTTGCCATTTCCACCACTATTGGACGGACGTGTATCACAGACCTGGAGCTGCAGAGAGGAGGGGCCCAGGCCAGTGGGACTCTGATCGGAGCCGGACAGTCAGTCACAGCTGTAGGTCGGGTTTTGGCCCCTCTCCTCTCCGGTCTGACCCAGGAGATCAGCCCCTGCGGTCCTCCCAGTCTGGGAGTTGTGCTTGCTCTGGCAGCTGTAGGTTTGCTCTTCGTCAGAATCCCTAAATGGGACAAAAGTGGAGCCATAAAAACAGTGAAACTCTGAAAACTCACCAAAACATAAATGCAAACCACTAAGAGAAGTGCTTCTATTCACAGGGTTCAGCTGTAATGACCCGTGTGTCACACTAATGCACGTTTATTTTAACATGAGTGCCTCCTCTCTGATGTGAGGTCATGCCTGATGAAACTGCGTCACTACCAGCCTTCTCTCAGGGGCAGAAGAGTGAAGATGATTTGCAGTAAACACGATGAAAAGGCTGTAATGTTTGTTGTTCTTCCAAAGCTTTACGGGACAGAAACAGAGGCCTTGTTGTTGCACAAACTTCTTGTTGCTGCATCAGTTTTTCCAAGAGGTGAAAGAAAATTAGATATGGCAAAATGATCCTGGTTTTACACATTTTACCTCAATCCCACGTTATTCTTCTACCGTATTTTTCACCCTATAAGTCACAGTTTTTTTGCATAATTTGCATGCCCTGCAACTTATACGCCGAAGCAACGTATTAATGGATTTTTTTTCCATATTTATAAAGAATGTTTTCATTCATTCTGACTGAAAACATTGTACGCTACAATTTTCAGCCGCTGTCGAGGTGTATGGCATGCCGTTGTATCATTTAATGAATGAAAGTGCCTATTAACGACACAATCGGTTTGCCACAGTCTGCCACCGTCGTCTGACTGGAGCAACCGTCAAATCAGCTTCATTTCACTTCGCCACCCAAACAAAATGCATGTAATTTGACCACTAGTGCACTCATTAAGTAAAAGTTCAGCTGAGACACACCTTAGCTACAAAGTTGAGCTAACAAATAAATGTTTTTTGGTGGTTTTCGTGTTAAATTTTGAAAAAAAAAAAAATGCACAGCAAGTAGCCCTCTGCGTGTTCGTGTTTCCACATGTCGACTTTTGAAAATGCAGCTGATTTGACCGTCAAAGTGCATTTATTAAGTATCCTGATGCATGCTCAATAATCCAGGTAGAAAAATTACAAAAGTTAAGTCAGGTCCTCTGGATGTTCAAAAAACAGCAACAACAAAAAAATAAAATAAGTGTAGAAACGTTTTGTCTTTCATCTGAAAGACCGAAGAAGTCTTTTGGATGAAAGACGAAACGTTTCTACTTTTGTTGTTGTTGTTGTTGTTGTTGTTGTTGTTGTTGTTGTTGTTTTTTAAATGTCCAGAGGACCTGACTTAACTTTTGTAGATGCATTTATTAAGGAAAAGTTAGATTAACAACACGTTTACTATAATTTCAATCAAACAAGTGCTTTTAAGTGTTAATCTCATTAAATTCTTGTTAAAATCCTCCTGTGTATGCTCCCACGATCGCCATTTGGCAGCCAATCGATTTTTGGCACACCTGTCCACATTTTTGGGTTGTCAGCGGTGACATATACTGTAATAGCTGCAACGTATTATGGATTTTTTTCACTTTATTAGACATTTTTGGACTGACGCGACTTACAGCGTTGTGCTACGGTGGAAAATACGGTAATAGAGTAAAAATAGTTTTGGTTCTGGGATATGAGTGAAATCTTGTTTCTGATTATAAATTTTGTATTATTTATCTGAAATTGTCTTAAATTTCATAAATTGTTTAAAAAAATGTACAGTTTTATTAAATTATGTTTCTGATAACTGTTTTTCCTTATTAATCCTAACAAAATGAAAATGAAGGAAATTTTGTTATACTGTATATTAATTCACAACCGTTGCAGCAAAACACGTGGCGTTCTAAACAATTAAAAGAAATCTAAAGGAATAAACAAATGTTTTCTGTCTATTTGAAAAATATTTTTGTCTCTTAAAACACTGAAATCTTCACGGTTTAACATGAATTTATTTTCTCAATCTTGAGCAGTTTGTCACCTTGGAAATCTAAAAAATATTAGCAAAATCTATTACCAAAAGTCACCGTGGTTAATATAACACATTAAACAAAAATGTAACGGTTATGTGCATTTATACAAGTTTTAGTAAATTGGTTTAATTTTTGTTTTCTCAAAAATGGCCCAAACTATTTTCTTTTTATACTAGTTTTTACCATTTTTCTTCAAACTTTCTTTTGTTTTAATCGACCAAAAGTTATGTTTTAATTTCACGACTCGGTTTTTTTTTTTTTTTTTTTTTTTACTGTGCACCAGTCTTGTAAATTTATTTTTGCAGACTTCTGGTGCTGTTTTATGTTGGCAAGGAAAATATTTTTGGTGGTGCCTCCAGATGTGTTTTAATGTGGTGAACCATAACCAAACAGCCAAAGCGAGAACAGAATTTCAGGACATTTGTTACAGTTTGTAACTGGACAAATACAGCGATGAGTCAGGGAATCACCTTCTGATAAACATAACTAGTTTTCTGTGTTGTTTTTTTACAGCTCTTGAGAAAAGCACCATTACTGCTCAACTACAATAGTCCTTCTTTTGTTGCGGGGTTAAGGGGCCACGCCTTGGGCGAGGCAAAGTGTTTGAAATTGCTCAGGAACAGAGCAGGAACAAAAACGCTGAATTACTTCAGGGATGAGGCAATGAGACAATCTGCACCTGGGAGCGCTTTGCACACGAAACTAATTTAAAAAATAAATAAAAGCACAGCACAGAAAATTATTTTAAAGGATTTAGCACCTGCTGCAGCAGGTTGTGGCGACTGGCCATTCGGCGCATCAGGACATTTCCCGGTAACCTGGCCTTTCGACGAGGGGAGCGGTTTAAAATAAATCTGCTCATGCAGCATGAATTGTTTATTTAAACCATTACAATACAGTATTTAACTTATTTACACAGAAGGACAGAGATTGGGAGTGAAACTGGTGATCAGTGTGGTTGCAGTGGAAAAGTGGGCGTGGCAGAAAGCCACAGGTGGTAGAGAGCCAAGATCATGATTGCTGCAGGAGGGATCTTCTCCCTGCACCTGTGGGCTGCACATAAGTGCAGCAAGTGCTAAATAATTTAAAATAATTAGTTTTAAACAATCCATGCCACTTTTGCGGCTCGTCCATCAATCAGCCAGATGTGTCATGTCCAATCTCACTTTGAAAAACCACAAAAGAGCGAGTCCGTGAAAGTTGAACTAAGTAGCGAGGGGCTACTGTAACTGGAGCTTTTCCTCTAAATTGATATGCATATATCATATAATGCATAGAACTGTTATAGTGGTACCCCCGTCTTTATGATTGGATCATATATTAAAAGGACCGGCCAATCTTGGTGTGATTTGATTATATGTTTAATCAGCCTGCCATACAAGTGTGAACTAATGTGGCAAACATGCAGAAGTTGAGGTGATTGTGCAATCAACACATTTGCTCAGAACAAGTCACCTACTGCTCATGGGGGTTAGTGTGGAGTTTGAAAGTGATCATATTACAGATTCATTACAGTGAAATATTTCAAGCCTTTTTCTTGTAATTTTGATCATGTCATAATGAAAACCAAAATTCAGACACTCAGAAAACAAATCTAATCAACTGTTTTTACAGTTTTAAGCATCTCCATCATTTTATTTTTGCCTTTGAGTGATTAGTTCTTCAACTTAGCATAGCGCCAGTACAATTTGTAGCTGCATCCTCTTTTGAACTGTTTGACAACTTTATAACAGTTCAACAACATAACACATAAATGGAAATGAAAATACCAAAGTGCCCTCTGGTGTTGTAGATATCAAGTCTTGAAAGTACCGTACTTTATGTAGCACAACAATTGCATGATTCAACAAAATGACACACACATGTAAAATGTTCACTCAGTCAAATTATATACAATAAAACTACATTTACATTTTAAAAACAAAGGTCACACAAGCACAAAAAAATAGTTTATTGACATTAAAACAATTCTATAAGCAGATAAAAAAAATTTAGATTATACATTTAAAATAGTGATTAGCACTGACATTTAAGTACAGTACAGTACTTCCTCTCTCAGAGCACTGTCCAATCTGCATGATACTTCTATGAAGTATTTAAGTTTACTTCGGTTCATTTGACTAATTAAAAAAATGAAAACATACAGAGTTAATCCAGCCAGCCTGGAAGTTGAATGAGTTTTCAACTGGTTGACCAGTAGATTCAGTCTGAATCAGTGCAGCTGCTCGGGGAGCGTTTTTATTATTATTATTAATTTATTCATTTATTTTTAATAAATGTTATTTACTTGGGTGCCACTTTGGCCTCCTGAGCAGAGGGTTTTGAGGTGTGCCGTCTCTGGGTTCAGCTGCCCAGGCTGGAGACAAAGGCTGCGTCTTCTGCTCCTGTGCCTTGTTTTGATCATCCCTCCTGTCAGCTGAGCTGCTGTCATCAACAGGACGGTTAAAATGACGTTGAGGAGTCGGCACGTGGGATTCTCTGCCGGAGGAGCGGGTCCGGGACATGCCGCGCCTCATACTGCCTTTCTCATTCAGAACATCAACAGAGGGGACCTCCTTCAGGGTGTCCAGCCGCTGCAGAGGCATCATGGCTCCTGAAGAGGAACGTTTGGGTTGACCGAAACGAGAGCGCTGAGCGGGGTAGGCCACCTCCGACATGGTTTCCTGGTTACCTGAGACAGGAGGAAAAATAAACGTACAATAATAAAGCAGGGTTTAAAGCTGGTCCTTCTACATCATATATTGTAAAAAGTACCCATTGACAGCTCAGTGAGGAATCAGAAAGTACAGAAGCAAAGTTTAACCTCAGCAATGAAATAATCAGCTTAACAAAAACATTTCCTGACGCACACAAACACACGTCTGGGGACAATGTGAAAAAACAGTGACAAAAAACATATTGTAATAAAGTCATGTGGTGTAGCATATTTTTACCATTTTATGTTTGATTAAAAATACTAAAGGGGGCCAAGATACGATAGAGGCAGGGCAGCAACTCAGGACCCGGAAGTCCCAGGTTCAATCCCCAGCCATGTCGTGGTGCACCCACACAGCTGCCCACCGTTCCACCTGGGTGTATCCCAGGTGCCATGGATTAAATGCAGAGAACTAATTTCACCATTGTATGGAAACATACAATGGTGACAACACATAGCACTTTACTTTAAAGAGGAAAAGTACTTTCTGAATCTTACCAGCATTACTTCGCTCTGCCGAAGGAAACTTTAAATCCAAATCCTGTTCATCAGGAAGTGAGAAATATCTACGTGACCTGGGCATCATCTGAAAAATAAATAGACAAACACCATTATTATCATTATCATATTATTGTTAAAAAACAATGAAGAAATCCATGATGAAAATGAAATTGTTAATGGATTTAATCAATATTTTGTGAATGTTGGAACTAACCTTGTAGCTAAAATACCAAAAGTGGATAATAATGTGAACTACAGTATTTAATTGAAGGTTGTCTATACAGTATGATAAGTATAATAAGATATTTTTTCTTCATCTGCTACCTTTCATTTTATATTCTGTTTTTTTTTTTTAATTACATATATGCTAATTGTTTTGTATTTCATTATAAAATGAAATGAAATAAATAAAAACTATCTAGGACAGGTAAGATATTACTTGTTCAAAACCCATCCATAGAACCGAACCTCAAAAGTATGGCAAACTATCCATTTAAGAAATAAATTATACTCCTTATAGTTTTAGTAGAGTTCATTGTTGACTTGAACAAATTCAGAAGTAACTTTTTTTTAACCTTTTATATTTATTATTATTAACTGATGAGATCTTACGTTCACATGTAATTAATGAGAAATGTTTGTTGGTATGTGTTGCTGTTTATGGTTCTTACCTCGCTCTGGGAGGAGCACACACTGCTGGTCAGACACATCACTTGCAGAGAGACCTCCTTTAGCTTCTACTTTGATGCTGATGCAATACTTTCTGCTCCAGTGGAGACCAGTAATAGTTTTTGTTCTCTGATCTTCTCCACCGTCATCTTCCAGGTAAACTGTGGTCGTCTGAAGAGTAAAAACAACGATTACTGAAAAAACTAGGGATGCACATTATTGGATTTTTGGCCGATATTCAATAAGCCTATATGTTCAAACTTATTTGACTGATAACTGATACCAATACCAATATTTTTCCCTCCTAGATCTACTTCCAGAGACTACATAGCTTCCTCTGCTGTGGAATTAAAATATTACATTATTCTGTATGGTCTTTGTCAGTTTGACAAATGCAGATGCCAAAACAGGGGCTGAAAATGATGCAACACTTCAACTTGGATTATGTTTAATGTCAAATTTATTCATGACATTTACTCTCTCTCTCAATGACAACACTCTAACAGTGTAAGTTTGTAAATTTTCACAAATCTAAAGTCAACGTGTTCACAAGCGACAAGTGAAAAGTACTATAGTAATGCACTAATACTTGATAGTTTCTTAATTTAAAAATTAACTTAAAACAGAAGCCTTTTATATCGGTAAAACATTTTGATGGAATTGCCGATGTCTGATATTTAACTTTATCGCTAATATCGGCTGATACCGATACCATGCCGATAATATCGTGCATCCCTATAAAAAAACAAAAACTTACTCCTAAATGACCCATTATTTAATATTTTAGCTTACTGTCTAAAGTGTGCATTGTGACTTTAAAACCCACCTTATTGTCTCGTTCCTCTAGGTAGATGGTGTATGTCACTCCAAATGGAAAGAGATTTTTCAGAATGGGTTTCTCATGTACATGAACTGTCAAGGTGCTGGATGTCGCCCACAAAGAGAAGGAGGGAGGAAGCAGCTGACCTATAGATAAAGCATGATAATAATAATAATAATTTACCAATCATGATGTAACTAATGTGTCACTGACACTAAACTGAAATACTTACTTTGATTTGGACAAAACTTTTTCTTTATCCAAGTGGAGTGTTTATCTCCTGTTGCCAGCTGAACTCTGACCTTGTAGCAGGTGCTGTAGTCTTGAATTAAACTGGTAAGGTGGCAGAAGGTCTCTGTGGTTTTGGTACAGCTTGTAACCTCAGCCCACTCGTCATCAGTGTATCTGAAAGAAAGTGAACTCACTGGTCATCGAACGGGACAAAAAGACACACTGGATCAGATAAAATGTAGAATTTTCAAAACAATCCGTGCTCTGAAAAATACTAAAACATCTGTGCAAACACGGGAAACAAAAGGAGAAGGAAAATGGACAGAAATAAAGGATAACAGTAGGAATGATTGAACAGAACATTACATTTTAGGAAAAGGGGTCTTACTGAAATTTAAACTTACTTTGCCATTTGTACATTATACACCAAATCTGAGGAGGTGTCCAGGGGACTTTCCCAAAACATTGTCACCTCCCCATCTGTTATGATCACATCCAGTTTCTCAGGCGGGGAGACACTTGTTCCTGTGACAAAAAAAAGAACGATTTTTGACATCTGCTTTTACGCAACCATTGCAATTTCCTTACATGTAAAGCACTTCTTTGCATGTGTAATAGGAGAGGAAACATTTCTGCAGTCTGGTTTTTGAACTTTTAATTCAAATGAAGGCTAAATATATGCTGAAAGTTTTTTTTTTAAATGTTCCTCCAAAAATGTGATTTAAAAAAGGAAAGGAAGTTGTGTTGACAAAAACAGATGTGATCTTGAAAACGATTTACGGGACGTGTTGTCATAAAGGTGGTGATTTTTTTTGTTTGTTCATTTTGTAAAAGGGAACTTATTATCACCCATTTCTATGTTAATTAATTATCAAACGGATGGAGCTAAAATATGTAAAATTTTCAAAATTTAGAAATGATTCCACTCATGTACTGATTTTTAAATTATAATAAATACTTTTTGAAGCTTTCTCAAAAACTCAGTTCAAATCATTCCAAAAATGACCAAAAACACACACAAAAAAAAAGGCAGAACAAGCCAAAATAGAATTATTATTATTATATATTAAAGTGAATAATTACCTGACACTTGATTTATGTGGAGAATCAAGAAGATAAAAATTGGCATCTTGTTTTTTAAATCCATTTTGCTCGTCTCAATGAATCCTTTCAGCAGACGCCAACAGAGTCCCTTGATCCATTAGAGTAAATTCATCATAATGTACGTGACTAACATTAAAGTGTGGTTGGACAGAAGGAGCAGTTGTTTCCAGATGATGCTGTGTTGTCAGTTCATCAGAGAAATAAATAAAACTTATCTAAATCTCCCCTTCAGTCTTTCCCCCTCCCTCTCGGATGATGCGTTTCCTGTTATGACAGCATCCTTGACGTTCTTGTTAGTTTCGCACCTCTCCCCCCCCTCTCCCTCTCCTTCCTCTTTTGCTTCAACAATTTTACTTTATTTTACTTTTCCACACAGCTCACAGCACATACAGGAATCTAAATAGAAAAATGTCACTGCACTTTTACTGTTAATGCAAACAAAAGCTGCATTTTCAGGTCATGCGGGTGAATTTGGATTGTTTAAATTCCTTGTTTAAATTTTTTTTTTATTAAATTAAACATACAAATAGATTAAACAAACACACATTAGGTTTGGTTTTCGAATGTAATTTCCTGTGAGCATCTTTGATTAAAAAATGGGCCTTTTTCCTGTAACATCTGTAAAACCTCAATTACAGTCGGCTGCATGCAAGTTGGTTTTTGCAAAGACACAATAAGCTTACATTTATTTAATCAATAATTTATATCAAAATGCTTACATTTTAAATGATCACCTGCAACAAGGCACGATTCACAGAGAAACAGGGTCATGAGTTTAATTATTGCATTTAGTGTTTAAACAGTTGTTGTTAGCCTGCTGGACATGCTAACTCTTATCTACTAGTTACATTTAATGTACTTTTAAAATGTGTGATAATGCAAAGCAGTGACCTTTAAGCTAATCATTGAACAACTTTGGTTTTTATCCTAAACCACAGATTATCTATCTCAGCAACTCATCTTACATACACATTTGTCTGTTATTGCTTTTCTGTGAAATTTCAACAAAACTAGAATTTTAGAGGTGATTTAGTCTATTTTCATACATTTTATCATAATTTATCATGAGGATAATTCCTAAATGTGCCATAAGACACCTGTTTTTTTAATGATAAAGTGCTTTACATGAACTAATGCAGGTTTTCTGCATTTGTGTAACTGCATTAATAAACCATTTTAATAAAGACCGCAGACAGAAGTTGCACTCAGAGAGCTGCATCTCTTCAGAGTTTCATAGAATTCATTCTATTTAACCTGCAGCTAAATTTACAAACAAATATTTTCAATTCTGAGAAACAACTTTTTTTCTGAATTTTAGTTTCTCGCCTCCTCTTCACATGTGACTTTTTAAAGTTGTGGTTCCTGGTAGGAGTCCTCTTGCAGACAAACCACTTGTCTGTCTCATCTTTTGGTTTCTGTCGTGCGTATAGACAGAGAAGTGCTGAGTAAATGTGAGCTGTGGAAGGTCCAAATGTCACTGGTTTTTGGGGTTCAAGAAGGTAGAGAGAGAGGGCTTTTTCAACATAGCACCTGTTTGAGGGGGATTTCCCATCTTTGACCACAAGGACACAGTAGGAGAACTTGTATGATGTTACCCTCTGGTGGTAGCTTTGAAAACATAACAAGACCAACTACTGTACTGTATTGAGAAGCTTTTCAGAAGCTCAGCACATCACATCACCCAGCCTCCCAGTAGTGATAAACTTGACAATATAGAATTAGGGAAAGTTTATCAGGTTTGTGACGTGGGTGTCTCTGATCTTGAGTATTCATGATTCAACCCTTATTTTTTATACAAGTTAGTCTGAATGAGTCACGAGGACTCATTTATAAGAGACCTGTTTAAAAAAAGAACAAAAAAAGGAATTAAATATAAAAAATAAAAACACAGCTACAATACAAAGCAATGTAAAAGGCTAAAGTGTATGTATAAATAGTGTATCAATCAATCAATCAATCAACTTTATTTCTACAGCACATTTTAAAAACCACAGGGGTAACCAAAGTGCTGTACAATAACACAAAAGACGAGTTAATTAAAAAGATAAAAACATACAAAGCATAAAATAAAATAAATACATATACCAGTTTTACTGCAGGTGTGTTAAAATACCATAAAAGTTAAGATCAGGTGTTAAAAGGCAAAGAATAAACGTGTGTCTTTAAAAGAGAATTAAAAACAGGAAGAGAGGAGGTCTGTCTGACACTCAATGATAAGTTGTTCCACAGCCTGGGAGCTACGACAGCAAACGCTCTGTCACCTCTGAGTTTAAAGTCCAGTCTCCGGTTTCCCTCAGTTTTTTTTTTAATAAAACATTTCTTGACCCAACCGTCCTCAGTAACTTGTGGTGTTCCTCAGGGCTCAGTCCTCAGACTACTACTACTCTACCGTTTGTCTCCTAGTTTCTGTTTTCAGAAAACAGAATATTTAGTTTCTCTTCTAATGTCTGCACTTACCTTGTCTTCTCCCTGACTAATTAGAAGAGATTACATACTAATTCATTTACACTATGCAGATTCATAACAATAATTCTTTATGCTGGTGAAGATTCTCAGTAATTCTTTACTTTCATAAGACGTCAAAGCCCACGGCACTCTTCAACAGCTCTGTTTATTTAGATGTTATGAATCAAAAACAGTTTTTTAATTTTTTTAGAACATGTTTTTAGAAGAGGGAGTGAAATCAACGAGCCGAAGTAAAGACAAGACATAATGTGTTCGTTCAGAGGTGATACTCTGTGGTGACATCATCATAGTCATCATCCAACACCTCCTCAGCCTGAAGGGGCGGAGCCATCACCAAGGAAGCAGACAATTTACTTCCTGTAAAACATGGTTAGAACAAACATGCTGATTATTAATTAGTACCTGAGTTTAGTTAATATTCATTTATTGATTAGTGGTTGAGGTAGCTCAGTGGTCAGGGCGCCTTTTTGTACTCGTGAGGCTGCAGGTTTGAGTTCAGGATGAGGCAGGAAGAGCATAACTCAAATCCCAACTCTTCCATGAGTTTTGTTTTTGTAGTGAGCCCTGCAGGAGGAGCAGCCAAAAGAAGAACAGCAGCATTTACCACTGATTGACAGCTGAGTGACTCAGAGTGGTACCTTTGGATCTGTGTCCAAAAAGAGACACCAGGAGGAGAGTGGAGATGAAGTATGGACACAACACCACCAGGTGGAGGACCAGTCTGACCAGGAGGGAGGCTGAGGCAGAGGGCGGAGCTTGTGTTGTGGGCAGAGCTGTTGTAGTTGGTTGACCTGTTGACAGAACACCACCTGCTCAGGTGACTGTGGATAAAATCTGTGTGAACATGAGACTGAAGTCTCCTGACCTGAGACAGAGATCCAGCTGGATCCAGACCCTCCATGACCCCTGATGGTGCACCTGTAGAGACCTTCATCAGACCTGCTCACATGCTGCAGGGTCATGTGACCTGCAGGCTCAGTCCTGATGAAGGAGCCATCTTTATAGAAATCAGCTGTGAGGTTGGAGGGTTGGTTCTTTGATTGACAGCTCAGAGTGACATCATGTCCCTCCATCACAGGGAGGGCAGGACTCTGCAGGACCACTGATCCACCTGGACACATAGACCAAGTCTAGCAGTTCATCCATTTCCAGCTTCATCAACATGAACTCCACAGTGAGATCTTACCAGAGACAGTCAGGTTGATGCTGGTACTGGCTGCTCCAGAGCTGGACTCACACCAGTACACACCACTGTCCTGAAGCATCAAGTAGGTCAAGGAACAGGAGGAGCCAGCTGGTCTTCCCCATCCTTCTCCACAGCGACTCATCTGCTTCTTGGTGGTGTTCCTCCTCAGAGTCCACCAGCAGAGCTGTGGTCCTCCTCACAGCTCAGAGACACAGAGTCTCTCAGAAAGAACTGGGACCTGCTGGGACTCACAGTCAGACGAGCTGAGAGAGATGGAAACACACAAGCATCATTTTCCATGAAGTGAGAGCCAAGCAGAGACAGAAGCAGGTTCCTGACCTTGGTTTGTGGAGCAGCACAGCAGAGAGCTCAGAGCTGGAGACAAACCATACTCTGTTTAGTTGCACGGTTCTCCTTCATGAGCAGCAGAAAATGAGCGGAGATCTTACAGATCAGGCTCAGAAGAGAATTTCTCTCCCTCCTGCTGCTGAGGAAGATCAGCTTTGAAGAACACATGGATCAATCTGACACCAGAACTTGAAGCAGATCACTCAGAGTCTGCGTGATGCCTTCACTGACTTTGTTCTAAGATTGTTCATTTTCACACTGAACCCTGTGAGGTCACAGGAAGTCAGATGGAGGTGTTTGTTCGTACTTCCTGTTCCACCGTGTAATGGGTGATCAGACTGAGATCAGACGAGCGGTGTGGTCTCTGGTCAAGATGTTGCTGCACAGCAGCAGGTGTCAATGCAGCTGAACTTTCCACCATCTTCAACAGCACTTTGATGAACTCCAACACTTGACTGTTCCTAAACGTCACAAATACGCCATGAAATAAATTCATTTTGTTCTTTTACTCAAGATTATTATAGTTTGAACTGACTGTTTGAAAAAAGGGGCAGATATAATAAGATTTTTTCTTCTTTCTGCTACTTTTCATTTTTAAAAATATTTTGTATGTTATTGTTTATGGGATTGTTTTGTACTGTATTTAAAAAAAAGAACAAATAAATTAAACTAAAGTAAACTGAACGTTTTGTTCTGACAGGACGTAGCAAGAAAAACAGAAAAGCAACTTTAAAAGAGGTTCAGAGCACGTTGCAGTGGAAACCTTCAGAAACGAGGGTTTGATGGAGACGTGGAGGAAACAGAGCAGAAGGTGTGAAGTCCAGAGGAACACGTTCATCAAAAAGGAGGAAGTGAAGAAGCTGCTGAATGTTGGTGTCTGAAAGCTCCTCGCCCTCTGAGTGTTTGTGGCTTCCTCTCTGGTCTTCTGGGGTCAAAGTGTTTCCTGCTTGGTGCTGCAGAAAGAAGCTCTCAGAGTCTCTGACATGTAGTGGGACACAACGAGGAAGAGGAGCTTCTGCAGTGAGGATGGAGAGAACATGTCTCCAGAGGCTGCTGGGTGAGTCCCATCTGCTGATGTGTGTTGGTGTCAGATGTTGAGAGACCATCACTGCTGCTGCTTCTTAAAGCTCCAACTAAGCTGAATGTGGTTTGTCTCCAGTTCTGAGCTCTCTGCTGTGCTGCTCCACAAACCAAGGTCAGGAACCTTCTTCTGTCTCTCCCTCTGTCTCTGCTCGGCTCTCAGTTCATGCAAAATGATGGTTGTGTGTTTTCAGCTCTCAGCTGTTCAGTTGGATTTGTTGGATCAGATGGATCAGTGATCCTGCAGAGTCCTGTCCTCCCTGTGATGGAAGGACATGATGTCACTCTGAGCTGTCAATTAAAGGACGAATCCTCCAACCTCCCAGCTGATTTCTATAAAGATGGCTCCTTCATCAGGACTGAGCCTGCAGGTCACATGACCCTCCAGCATGTGAGCAGTTCTGATGAAGGTCTCTACAGGTGCACCATCAGGGGTCATGGAGAGTCTGGATCCAGCTGGATCTCTGTCTCAGGTCAGGATACTTCAGTCTCATGTTCACACAGATTTTATCCGCAGACACCTGAACAGGTGGACTCAGTCAACTTTGTTTATGTGTAAACAGTGAAAACAACAGTGTGTTGTTGTTGTTGTCAGCCATCTTAAGGTGAACCTCCCGGGTGTTTCGTGGCTTTCATCTGATCTCTGGAGTCTTCTTCTTCTTGTGACGTGTTAAAGACACGATGACTCATTGTCTCTGACAGACCTTTAACTCCTGCAGATGTTTTCCTTCGTTCAACACACTCCTCATTTGTTGCTTCTTATCTTTTTACTGAGCTCCACATATGGGATTCTGTCTCTGTAGAAAAACCAACCACTGCCCCGCCCACAACACAAGCTCCACCCTCTTCCTCACCCCCGCCCACAACACAAGCTCTGCCCTCTTCCTCACCCCCGCCCACAACACAAGCTCTGCCCTCTTCCTCGCCCTCCCTCCTGGTCAGACTGGTCCTCCACCTGGTGGTGGTGTGTCCATACTTCATCTCCACTCTCCTCCTGGTGTCTTTACACAGAACCAAAGGTACCACTCTGAATCAATCAATCAATCAATCAATCAATCAATCAGTCAGTTCCAACCCACTGTTTACAGGAAGAGACATGCTTGTGTCCATGGTGATGATCTCTTCATCTCCCACTGAGCAGGGATTGGATGATGATCGTGATGATGTCACCACAGAGTATCACTTCTGAGTCTTGACCTGGACTCTGATCTAGTCCTGGTTCTGGTGAGTTCATCCCAGCTTTTTCTGGTACATTCAGACTGGCACATAACAGTTCTGGTATTTTAGTGTCTTTTCTCCTCCACAGTGCCAGAGTGTGAGGAACCTCAGAGCAGTCAGTGTCTTACCTGCAGCAGAAAGCAGTCAAAATAAATCAGACCTTTTTTTATTTTTAAATTTAAATACAAAAGCATGAAAAGTTTTTACAGTGTTATTTTTTTTTTTTTTTTTTACTTAGACATGTTGACTGTTCATGTGTTGGTTTCAAATGAAACAATAAAAAGTTCTTTCTTGTATTTTAATTCCTAAAGAAATGTTCGTTTTGGTGACATTTGTGCCTAATTTCAGCTGTCAGGTTCGTTCAGGGGGATTTTCTTCAAGCGGTTGTGCTCAGCAGAGGGTTAGGGTTATCCATCCAATCTCTCCCCTCCCCTGTCTCTCCTCTCTCACCTCCCCTCACTCTCTCTTCCCCGCCTCCCCTCTCTCTCTGTGTCTCGTTCATGTATTTAATGAAATACAGTAAAAGTGAAGAAGAACCAGAACAACAAGTTCTGTCTGAACTTAAAAATAAACTTGCTGCGAGCTCAATGATTAATTCAGAGTTAATTATAGATCTTCTGGACTTAAACTTGATTAAAAACTGTTTCAAACCTCAGAATCCTCTTTCTACTTTTATATCTAAAAAAGCTAAGTCTGGTCCTCTGGACATTCAAAAAACAAAACAAAACAAAGCAAAAAAATTTTTTAGAAACGTTTCGTCTTTCGTCCGAAAGACTTCCTCAGTCTGAGATGCTGTAGTCAGCTCAGTCTTATAAATA
>JARVLU010000255.1:23679318-23690440 GCA_031762415.1 Simpsonichthys santanae
TAGTTAACAAAATACCCTAAAAAAAACGAAAAAAATATAAAATGCTGCATAAAAAAGGCAACGAACGGCGCGATGACATCACTAGGGGCAGAGCCGTAAGCACGGAGCGCCGTAGGTCGATGGCGCCGTAGGTCGAGGACAACCTGTATACATATACATACATATACATATATATACATATACATATATACAAATATATACATATACATATATATATATTTTTTGTTTATTTTTATTTATTTATTAATTTCATTTCAATAAAACACAAATACAATTACCAGAAAATATATTAAAAAAAAAAACATAAAATGAAAGGAAGCAGAAGAAGAAATAATCTTATCATATCTACTCCCTCATTATGCAACATCAATTCAAGCCATCAATTTAAAACAACAATGATTCATATATATTTTAAGTAAATACATAATTAATCAAATTCAAATTAAACAAAATAAACATTGATCAGTCACATACATATCTTCCCAACAAAATAGTTTTTATCTTTTTCTTAAATATAGATATTGACTTCACCATTTTAATATTATCATCCAAACCATTCCATAGTCCCATTCCTTGAATTGTGGTAGACCAACCCTTTAAACTCGTTCTATACTATAGATTTAACAAAAATATCTATTCCCTTCAAATTATAACAACTCTTCCTTTTTACAAAATTTGTTTGAATTTTTGGCGGTAGCATGCAATTCTGAGCTTTAAACATAAGTAGAAGAATATTATAGTCCACCAAATCCTAAAACTTAATTAATTTCAATTGACAAAACAAAACAGAGGGGTGACAATAACGCTTTCTTGTTATAAATCTTACAGCTCTTTTTTGCATAATAAAAATAGGCTTAGTTATGGTTTTACATGCTGGACCCCAAACAGTGACACAATAAATTAAGTGTGGGACTACAAATGTATTGTAAAGTAAATATAAGGCATCATTGTTTAATAAGTCCCTTACTCTATATAATAGTGCATTAGACTTGGATATTTTGATTTTTACAAGATTTATGTGCTGTTTCCAGGATAATTTATCATCAATAATTACACCCAGAAAATTTACCTCATTCACTCTACATATTACAATACCATCTATTTTAAGAGAATAATCCAAAGTTATCTTTTTTTTTAACTAAATATCATAAAATTAGTTTTATCAACGTTCAATGATAACTTATTTACATTAAACCAATCCTGTATTTTAATAATTTCCTTATTAATTAACTCAAACAGCTGCTCAATGTCTTTACCCAAACAGAAAAATGTTGTATCATCAACAAATAATACACATGTGAGGATGTCAGATACTTCAATCGAATCATTTATATATAAGATAAACAATTTAGGTCCAAGAATTGAACCTTGAGGTACTCCACATGAAATTTTGCATGAATTAGATCTTACATCGTCCATCTGAACAAATTGCTTTCCATCCCTCAGATAACTGCTAATCCACTGAGTGACAAGTTATATTGCGGGGTGGTTTTTTTTTTATATATCAAAGAGTTCTTGTAAAGTTTTGACCACACTACTTGTTAAATTGACTTTCCTTCTGTATTTTTATGTGGAAGCTCTGCTGGATTCACTCCTAAAGGAATGACCTACCAGGCTCAAGACGTCATTAAAGCTAAGGAGCTGATCGCTCAGATCAACACTCTGAAAACACAAGTGTGCTACTATGCTGAGCGTCTGTCCCGAGCTGCCAAGGAGCGCTCCGCCAGCTCTCTGGAGAGGACTCTGGCCATCCTAACAGAGAAGGTAAACCAGTGCTCGGAGCAACCAGTGTAATGAGGAGAAACACTGAATGTACTAAACACGAGAAAACACAAGATCTCCTAAACCAGGACTTCTCAAACTTCATACTCACTGGTCCAGATGGGATTTATAGATAAATGTCTGAAATAAATAATGATGAACAAATTATTTTTTTTTATTATAGTTTCCTACAGCTCCCAACCAAAAGAAATAGCAGTTTACCAGTTTACCAGTATGTTTTTATAACAATCACCAGTAAAGTTTAATGTGCGCTGAAGTTTCATAAGAAATGTTAACTACATTGTGATTCATTTTTCTTTATGCCTCAACAAAATAAAACTCCCCTTGTTCTCACACATTAATTAACGTGTTAAACTGATCTTCAATGCAACATGACACTGTAACATCAAATGATTATGGTAAAAGTCTCAGATGCCTTGAGAGTAAGGATGCACGATATTGGATTTTTGGCCGATATCCGATATGTTAAAACATATTTGGCCGATAACTGATACCAATATTTTTGATATACTTCCATTTGTCAGAACATTGCCTCTTATTTAGGCTTATTTACTACGGAATTGTGCAACAGCTGTAAGAACTGGTAACATATTCAGTAACAGCCATGTGATATGCAAAGCACTTTAACTTATATTAAATGAAAAGTGTTAAATGTTATTTATTAGCATTAGTCACCTGTGATACTGTCTCACTTGTGGAGGCTTGTTCCAGGTTCCTAGCTGCAGTGTGGGATCCTCTGCACTCTGTGCATGAAGGACAGAGTTTTTAAGTTCAAAGTTTTTGTCTATCCATTGTGCTGTAAGACTAATCATGCTAATGAGGCTAACAGGACGTCCACATGTCTGTGGTAAAACTCACCCAACAAGTCGTGCTATCAGCTATTAGCTTCTCAATGACATTGGAAATTACATCTTGTAACTCTGGTAAGGCTACGTCTGAAAAATATCTCTGACTGAGGGCGATGTAGCGAGGCTCAATGTAGTCCATAAATCTTTGGAATCCAATATCCTCAATGGAAAAAAGAAAATTTCCACACTGCTGACATTTTGACTTCTTCCTCTCCATGGGATCAGATAAGGTAGGCGCACATGACGTCATCACATTGTGCTGGCGCTGCAGGCATCCTTAAAACAGCGTCTTTTATATTGGTGACTTGTTTTTGATGGAATGGCCGATGTCCGATATTTAACCTTAACGATAATATCGGCCGATACCAATACCATGCCGATAATATCGTGCATCCCTACTTGAGAATTAAGAAACAGTGAAAATTAAATAGAGAGCAGTTTTACCTCGAGTAAAAACATCTCTCCGCTTGCATTCAGTGAGCTGCCTAAACCATGGAACAAAGGATGTCAGCTGGAATAACTGACTTAAATGTTCACATTTAGATAATTTCAGATAACTGCATGGCGATGTGAAGACGTTGAGAAGTGAAGATGTTGAGGTTCTCCTTAGGAGTGGCAAGGATGGATGATTAGGAATGAGATCCTCAGATGTACAGCACAGGTTGAACAACTGGGAGATAAAGTTAGAGAGGAGGCCGGAGTGAGATGGAGGACCTTGAAGAGGGAAAAGCTGAAAGAAGAAAAAGAAGTGCACGGTGATGTGACAGCATTCTTCTGCTTTAGTTTTTGGTTCTGACAACAACAAAGGCCAAAGCTGCAACCTGCTTTGGTCTGAACTCCCTTTTCTTTACACAGCAGAGGGAAAACAGACTTGGACATCTCAGAGCTTTAACTTTTTACACCTACGTTTCCTCTGCCTCAGTCGTGTGCTCCAGTTCTCTCCAGTTCTTCATTCAGACACAGACGTGTTCCCTCCCTTGTTCTTAAAGAATTGTATCAATGCGTTTCAATGCAATATAACTTGTCACTCAGTTTGGATCAGAATTTGAGAAGCATGGTCTTAAACCTCCTACACACAATGTGCTCCATGTAAAAGTTAGAGCTTAGATCTTAATAAAGTCTGTAGCAGCTGTTAAACAGCTGGAGAAGACCACGTCTTGGACTTGTCTTGTTCTTGAAACAGTCTTGGCCTCAGTCAAGATGTTCTGTACAGAACATTTTCAATTAAATTCACAGCTTGAATCAAAGCATTTCAATCTTTAAAGCAGGAAGTTTGACGTCATGTTTTGTCCGACTCATGTTCCATCAGGGCCGTCAGCTGGTGGCTGTGTGCGACTCCAAGCTGCTCTCCTCGTCCATCCTGAACTTTGCCACCGCTCGCTCAGAGTTCTCCCAGCACAGCACCCCGTCGCCGTCCTCCTCCTCGCTCTCGCCCTCTTCTCGCTCCCCATCTCGCTCCCCGTCTCGCCATCCTCCCACCTCCCCGTCTCGCACTGCCATCTCACCCTCACGACACTCCGCTCCTCTGGAGGGTGGTGAGGGGAGCAGAGGCAAGCGAGCCTCCACGCAGACTGACCTCCACGAGGAGGAGTGGGTAAGACAAAAAAGACCCTTTCCTAGTTTTTGTGCCTGTTTTGTGTTTAACTTTGTCTGCTGTGTGTCTATGTGTGTGTGTGTGTATGTGTGTGTGTGTGTGTGTGTGTGTGTGTGCACAGGAGAAGGTTTGGCTAAATGTTGATAAAAGCCTGGAGTGTGTGATCCAGAGAGTGGACCGGCTGCTGCAGCGAGACAAAATCCAAAGCGACAGCAGCTCTGAGGACGTCTTTCTACTCGCCAACGAGGAGCCGAGGAGCATCAAGAAAGGTCCAAGTGTTTGGCACTTATTTTATCTTGTAACGCATTAGATGATCTCTTTATTAAACAATGTGTAGAGATTTATGGATACCCTCAAAATTAAAAGATGAAGACTTAGGTTCATGTTTTTTTTTTTAATCTAACAGGACACCTGCACAAATCTAATGTACAGTTAATATCTTACCTGCTTGACTGATCTCAGTTTGGAGAAAAAGTTCAATTTTTACCATAAAGTCAAGATAATGGCTAAACCGAGCAGGACCAAGACCAAACTGGTACTACAGCTCATCAGTTCAGTCAGAATGAAACTGTTCCTCCAAACTGAGATTGTTCCAAGTGCTTGCTACAGTAAGTCACTAGTTGTTCATAATCTTTTTTTTTTACAGAAGCTCACTGTAAAAGTTTTATATCATGGCTTTTAGCAAAACTAGCATTTTATTTTGAATGTTTTCAGTTCCTTCCTATTTGGAGGGAGGCTGACACATTAACATCTTATCAGGACTATGGTGCTATCTGGAAGTGCTTCATGGACAAATCTCACCATCTTATTGTCAAATCCATATGTAATGTGTCTATAAATGTGCTTGCTGGTAGAGATTTTTTTTAATACCACTATCATCTCCTCATGGTCTTTCCTCTTTTCTGTCTAAAGAATAAGGGGTTGCGCTCCTACGAGCTGCAGCCACGAGCACACCGCCCCTCTGTCAGACGACTGTACAGAATATAATCTCACTGTGCTTTGGTGCAATAATAATAAAGCTTATTCTGATTCTGATTCTATTTTTTAGAAAACAGCCCAGAGGTGGAAAAGACGTCTCCAGGTATGAGAAATGTTTATTTTAAGGGAAATTCCAATATTTTTCACTTTGCCTCCATGTTTCTTTTGATATTTGCCTGTATAATACCAATGCAGTCATAATCTAACATTTTGTATTTTGAGTTTTATTCTTACAACGTTAAAAGTTACCAAATGGGACTCGTGTGTTGCATTGACAGGTGAATGGAGCGAGGTGCTGTATCCTCTCCTCGCCACTCTGACAGACTGTGTGACTCTGATGAGCGACAGAGCAAAGAAAGCGCTGGTGTTTCTGCTCATGCAGGACTGCGCCCCCACCATCGCCTTGAGCCTCACGCTGCAGTATCGCCGCGACGTCGTCTTCTGCCAGACGGTTTGTCCGCTTCTGACACCGACTCCAAAATACACAGACACTGCGGTGCTTGCACGTTCAGACCCGCTGGCCTGCATGGCGACATCACTGACGTGAGCTGTGTTCTTGCAGCTGACTTCTCTGATCTGCGGCTTCGTCCTCAAGTTGAGGAACTGCCTCTGCGACTCGGGCTTCCTCCGGCAGCTGCACACCATCGGCTTGCTGGTTCACTTTGAGAGCCTGCTCAACACATACGGTAATATGTGTGAAGTTTATAATAACATGCTGGTTTGGAAATGCACTTCGACAAAAAAAAAAAAAAAAACTAATACACAAAACATAAAAAATAAAGCTCCTCTTCCATATGTCACACTTGTTCTAATAGTTTTAATTGATTCGTTTGCATTTAATTAAAAAGAAACACAAATTACTTCATAAATATTCATTATATGTGTGTTTTTTTAAAGGATAAACTTTGCTAGAATTTGTACAGAACCCGTTTCCAACAGATTATATCATCATAACTTGTTCTTTAAAGGGGAGGAGTTGGCCATGTTGGAGGATATGAGTGTAGGAGTGATGGACCTCAGAAATGTCACCTTTAAGGTCACCCAGGCAACCTCGGGTTTCAGTCCAGACCTGCTGCCGGTGATCACAGGGAACAGGAATGGCTTCAACGTCAGGGTCCCGATGCCCGGCGTGATGTTTGACACGCTGCCGAGAGAGATCCAGAACGGGATGCTGCTCCGGGTCCAGCCCGTCTTCTTCAACGTGGGGATCAACGAGCAGCAGACGCTGGCTGAGAAGTGAGTCCCTGAAAACAACCACAGGGTAGAAACACAGGCAGAACACTAATCTGTACAGTTTTAACATTTAACTTTAATATCTGCAACAACTGCTGAACCTGTGTCAAGTGACTTCCTGCTGAAGCTTGAAAAAGATTTAGCTGAGAGGCCTAAAAACTGAATTAGATGTTTGTTTTTATACAATGATCCATATTGAAATAATTTCAACTCTTGGTATTTAAGACATTATATTTAATTTATATGATGTATTTGAATGAAGATCTGCTTACAGAGGTTCATTATAAGGCATTATTTATATTTTACGAATGTTGAAATTCAACAGATCTGCTTGACTATAATACAGTAGTCCTCATTTATCATGGGGGGTTTGTACCCTGAAGCCCCGCGATAAGTGAAAAACCACAAAGTTGGGACAGTAATACAAGTTCAAGTCAGTAAACTTTATATTAAGGCTTTAGAAACTCTTCCCTCAATCTTGGAATGTTCTAAACTCTTAAACCTATTTTAACAACACAGTTTTATTCCGACTTGGTTCATTTCTGAAGACCTATCCTGCAGCAATGAAGCCCACAATCCGTCCTCTAAACTCTTAAGCCTACTAATTTTAACAACATGCAGTACTTATATGTACAAGAGCTACAAGATTTTACTTACAAGGGCTCTGCAGAGCAGGAGTGGCTCGGTTCCGGTTCGACCCGATAGATGAAAAAAGTCCCGATGCAGCATGACTGAAGCCCACTGCTCCATCCAGCTTAATGTGCGTGTGCTGCTGCTGCTCCAGGATTTAATCCACCACCTCTGACTTGGTCTGGACCTGCACTGCAAGACTAGAACCTGACTGAACCCTGCAGCTGTCTGTCTCCTGCAGCTCCCAGGATGCGGGTCACACTGAGTCCAGATCAACCGCGGTCCAGCTACTCAGCAGTGAAGATACAACTTGAAGGACGAGTTCAGCTTCAGGATTATTTGATGCTTTTTGCCAGTTCTGGGAGCTTGTTATAGTTACTTCTAACTTTGGTTGCAAAACTTTCCCTCTGTCTGCAGCAAACAGTGGTTGGAAGCAGTGTTGACTTCTGGGAAGTGAACTGATGGCTTCTGGGTAATGTAGTTCTTTAGACTGGCAAAAACAGTGGAGTAATGAAAGAAAACTACAAAATGGCAACAGTTTTTTTTTTGGTGGGGGGGTGTGGGGGGGGGGGGGATATTATGTATATGCAGTACTATACAGTATTGTCATTAAACAAACCACAAAGTAGCGAGGGACTACTGTACATGAAGAAAGTTAAATTGAATATAATTAATGGTTTGGATGTTGTTTCACATGCATGTTCTTCTAGGAAGGAAAAGGCTAACATTTTTCAGAAAAGCTGGAAAATGACCTAAAATGCAGCAATTTTTTTTTCTTATCTGTTATTTCATATTTCAGGAGTGTTTTATAATATTAATAATCCTGAAATTTATGTAGTGCCTCTTCAAAACTATCAACAGAAACTGATAAAGAAGAAATTATAAATCAGCTTTGTGCAGAAATGCTGCTAAGTCCATTTCAGGTGGACAGAAAGCCAAGGAGCATGCTCTGTAGATGAACAAATGACTTTTGTCTTTTAAAGTGGAAAGAATAATCTCACATAATGATAAACAATTTATTAGTGTAAATAACAAAGTTAATAACGCTTAAATTGCTTTTATTTTCATTCAAAAGGAAGTTGTTCAATATGAACGCTGAATTTTAAATGTATTTAAATGATAGGACAAATCTTCTGTATGTTCACAACTAAAGTGATTTTCCCTCAGGGCAGATTAGTTGAGTTATGCACAGGTGCTTAATATTTTTGTTAAACTGTATTTGCACAGATTTGGAGACACGTCCCTCCAAGACGTCATCAACATGGAGAACATGACTCGCCTCAGTTCATACTACGATCAGTTCAAAGAAGTCCTTCCAGAAGACTGTGAGTTACACGCTCGGCCATCAGAAGAAACAAACTGTGTTGTCCTCTCCTGATCGTTCCTCCTCTCATGTCTCCTCAGGCCTCCCTCGCTCTCGCAGCACCACCAGCCTGCCGGAGCTGCTCAAGCTGCTGAGCCAGAACATTAACGCCAAGAAAAGCAAAAACGTGGAGATCCTGTGGCAAGCAGCCGAGGTGCAGCTGATGATCGTTTTTTAATTCAAGTTGCAACAAAATACAATTTATTTGAGTTCTAATGTGTCTCTGTAAACCTTAAAGGCGTGTCGACGCCTGAACGGTGTGCGTTTCACCAGCTGTAAAAGTGCCAAGGACCGCACGGCCATGTCTCTGACCCTGGAACAGTGCCAGATTCTGCAGCAGGAGCACGCCATGGCCCCGCAGGTCTTCTACCAGGCCCTGGACTGTATGCGCAGGTCAGTTCCTTTGCATGAAGCTCGTTCAGAGGAAAATAAAAGCTGCTCAAACTAATTAAATAAAGCTTTACTTTATGTCCACAGCGAGGGCTGCAGGAGAGAAAACACCATGAAGAACGTGGGGTGTCGTAAATATGCCTTCAACTCTCTCCAGCTCAAGGCCTTCCCCAAACAGTACCGCCCTCCAGAGGGGACGTACGGGAAGGTCGAGACATAAGTGGACATTTATGGCGAAAATCAAAAGACTGAATTTGAAGTTGACTGAAAATAAATATTTAAATTTAAATAAAAATTAGACAAACTGTTCAGTTTTTTGTGTGCAAAGTAAATGTCGAGACTATTTATGTGGAAGTGCCAGTGCTACCAGCTCGCCCTCGCCCATCAGTAGTGCTAGAACTGATCACTTTTCACGAACACGACCGGGAAAGACGTTGCTTTCTGTGTCACCATGTTTTCAGTGTGCACACCGTGCTGTGTCTGTAGCAGCTGTAGCACCGCGAGGCGAACACTCTGGATTCCAGTCATTTTAGCTCGTGTCTTACAGACATTGCTGCAGCAAAAATAAAGCACACATTCCTGGGAAATACACGTAAAACTGGGAGAAAAATGGTAATTTGTGTACAGTATTTTCTTGCTTACCTCATGATGGGGGAAATCTCAATGTACCATCAGAGTTTGACAGCAAGAAGGCCTGAAAGATGTACGCTTTGAGAAAACAGTTGTGTTTATCGGTACAAATAAAGGGACTAAGCCGTGGTGGTTAAAGTGGTTTAAGCCAGAAAACACACAGACAGTGAGCTCTGCTGCACTTTCTTTGCAGAAGGTGAAGACGCATCAGCAGACCCCATTTACAGAGACAGAAACAACATATGCAAAGTGTCAGCTTTGACAGAAATGATGATGTTGGTACATATTTATAAAAGGCAGCGCTGCTTTTATTTCATGCTGTTACCTTGTATGTTACAGGAAGAAAGCCTATATTTTATGACTCAACATGCAGTAACAGAAGCCTTATTTAACATATTCATCGGAGCTTGGTTAGCAAAACTGTTGCACCTGTCGACTTACAGTAAATCAAAATGTTTGTTTCTGTGCAGAACGCATTTAATGCATACATTAACTGAGACACGTTTCCTTTTAAGCTAAATCACATTTGTTTGCATCTTCAACAGTTTTAAAATAAAATGATCTGAAAACACAGATGCAAAATGTTTGGACTTTCTGCATGGACGTTTTTAACCCCCGTGCACGCATCTCAGCTTTTATTGTTTAGTGCAGCGGCTAAGAGGTTTTAAGTTCTTGTTCGGAGAATTGTACTTATTTGGACCGTTTGGTTCCGTTACTGGACCATCTTTAATGCCTGGTTATTTTTGAGGTGCGTTCATTGATGTGTTGGTGCTCTGGAAGAATGACCAACCCTCAGCTGGCATTTTCACCTTTGTTTACACACATAGTCTCATTGAGACACACATTTTCAAGAGATACTGATTTTAGACAATATGAGATACAGCAATAAAAGCAATGATAAAAGCCATTAAAATTAAGGTGCCAAACTAAATTGAGTAAAATGCTAAAAACAAGAACAAATTTGCATAAATGTTTCAAGTGACCTTAAAAAGATTTAGAATCTCTTGGATATATCAAACTGGAGAGCTTCAGATCTTGTTGCAAAGTGTTCCAGGTTACAGGAGCAGAGTAAGAAAAGACCTTTATGTGAATACCCTGATGCATGCTCAATAATCCAGGTAGAAAAACCTAAAAAGGCTAAGTCTGGTCCTCTTGAATGTCCAGAGGACCAGACTTAGCTTTTTTAGACCTTTATGTGAAGTTCAGTCTGCACTGAGGGTACGCCGTGCACAGACGACGTGACGTGTGGGAGGAGATATGAGAAGGCAGCAGACCAAGGAGGGATCTATAGATGGAGATGAACAAGTGAGAGCCTACATGTAGGTAATGATGACCAACTGACCAGTAAGTACAGAGTGCAGTGATGGTAATTACAGCCAGTTATGAACTTTAGAGAGCTAAACCACATCCAACATCTGGAAAGATGTGCCAGAGGCATTCATGTCCCCGTAGTTGATAGCAGATTAGAAAATGCCAGACATAAGTCATTTCATGGTGATCCTGAAAAATAACTCTAATTTCAGTTTATTTACAGTTTTTTATATACGACTTGTCTGTTCCCAGGTGTTTATCAGAGTCCACAAACTCTAGGAACACAATATCTGTATGTGATAGGTGGAAGAACTGCTGACACTTTTTATTAGGAAAAAGAAAAAAAAAAAAAAAAAAAAAAGC
>JARVLU010000255.1:23864331-23874939 GCA_031762415.1 Simpsonichthys santanae
GGTTGATCCACTGTGAGAGGGTGCTATTTATAAGACTGAGCTGAATACAACATCTCAGACTGAGGAAGTCTTTCGGAGGAAAAACTAAACGTTTCTATAAATTTTTTTGTTTTGTTTTGTTTTGTTTTTTGAATGTCCAGAGGACCAGACTTAACTTTTTTTAGAATGTCATGTTAGGATAGTTGTCTAGTTTTTATTAGGGGTGCAAGTCTCTGTGTCTGGCGATTCGATTCAAAATCTATTTTTCGATTCAGAAACAATTTTTCTATTAAAATGGTCCTACATTTTGTTTCAATTATGTAACTGACAAGCTGAAAAGAAGAAACAACAATGCAAAATAATAGACCATTTATTTAAAACAATACTTTTAGGTTCTTTATTGTATCATATATTTTTGCATCATTTTATATTTATACCAAAAATAGGAACAAATTCAGGAGTGCATAAAATTATGTAATTTAAATTACCAGTATTAGTTTAGCTTAGTTGCCTGTATTAAAAAAAATTAAGTTAAATAAAAATCTTGGATCAGATAATTCATCAATAATTCTAAATATATAAATACAAAAGTAAACACACTTCAGCCTACCATAGTGCATTAACATTTAATTCAAAATAAAATACAGACTTCACAGTTTTTTTTAACCATATTGCTCTAACATTTGCTATATTTTCAGAACTTAACTTGCGTTGGGTTCCAGCATATTAAAAATAAACCTAAACCCCTCAACTTCCACTGAGCTGTTTGCTCGTAAATCATTTGTGATATAGCAGGAGATGGAGAGAGAAAATTCACGGTTGAAACCCGTGTCTTCGTCTACGTCGCTTTTCTCTGCAAAAAGGAGATGAGAACACGTTTACTGTTTTTTAATTAAAAGCTTTGTGTGAAAAATGTTATGCTAAAGAGCTCAAACCACACCGAGCATCTGCCATTTTGAGAACCAAATAAAGGAGAGGCTGCCCTTGTCACGTCAAGGGGCCTCCCTCCCATTTTTTCTTAGAGACGCTGCTCATCCATCCTTCGGTTCAGACAGTCTTATACTGCCTCCTGTGGTTGAAAAAATGTACTATATGCAAAACAAATTAACCAACATTTCTTATTAAATTTGACATTACCGTAATTTCAAATTACAGGTATTGTCAAATTTCAAACAGTATTATTGTTTATGGCAATAATTTCTGAGACAATTAATCGCCCAGCAAAATTTGTTATTGTGAGGGGCTTATCCACATACCACCCATAGTAAATAAGACTAACCAGTTTGTTGCTGTATAGACAGAACTGAGCTGAAAGGTGATCCTACCGATTTTGCAGTCGATTGATATGACGGTCCTGTGCATCACAAGGAACCAGTTTAGACAGTTTGAGCATCTGGTCGTGGTACCATCCATGCAGTGCCAGGAGATGTCTCTTGACAGCCTCTGGATCACTGAAGAGTCTGTAACTTAAAGTTAGCATAGAATTGCCAGAATGTTGACAGATGCTGCTGGGAAAATTAATCATGCCTTTTCCCCCATGTCTTGATCACAATAAAGTTTTAAAAAGTCATCTATTTTAGTCATCTTTTATTTAATGTAATTAAGTCTCATTCATGGCTTTTCAAATAAGTTCATGAACAAATTATTCAAATCGGACTTGCCAACTAGTACAGAACATCATAGCTGCTTTTGTTGTTGTTGTTCCATTTGGCCATGTGACAGTAACGCACTGTTGTATTTATTGCTGGAGGGCTGCTGTGTGCTGTTTTTATGCTTGTGTAACAGTTAAAAAGCCATGTGGCGTCACATTCAGTAGATGGAGGGTAAAAATATGAAAACAAAATAATCCACTGTGGTTACTTCTCAGAAGTAATAGCAAACTAAAGCATTGTTTCTATGTCCCTCCAGAGAGGTTTGACTGCTTGTGTTGTAGCTCAGAACAAGTAAAAAAAAATAAAATAAATAAATAAATAAAACCTGCCTTTTCATTTAGTTTAGGGTGTTTTTTTTTAAATATATTTTTTAATCCCCTTTCAAGGAATTTATTACTGGTAAATGAATTCTTCTAAAGTTGCAAACGGTAGGGGTGGGCGACATGGCTCAAATATATTATAAGTTATATTATATTATATATTATAAATATAATATAAATATATCGGGATATTTCATAGCATTCTGACGATAACGATAAATATGATACAATGAAAAAAAAAAACACAGATCATCTTTATATAAGCACATATAAACTACACATGTGCACAAGCATCCCTCCATATCAGAAACTAAAGATGCATCTCTGAAACTGAGACTAAGTCTATAATGATAAAAATGGATGCTGACGCCAGTGACTGTCACTCCTCTCTCAGAATCGTTCTTCATTTCTGTGTTTTTATTGTGACTAAACTTGGGAACCAGTCGTTTTATACACTATACAGTAATCTGTTTAAGCCTTAAGTCTAACTTAAATACATCTTTGTATAGGGAGAGACAAATTGAGTGGGAGGCAAAGGGGATATCAGTGTGTTATGGTGAGAAGGCTGGTGGTTTTAGGCTGTGTTAAGGTCTCGATGCAGACAGACTTTCAACATTTTTTTTTAATCAAGGTATTGTTATTATTATTTTTTAACAAACAACAGAGCTGAACATAAAAACCTCCTGCCCCTCCCCACCCACACCAGCTCAGCTACACATACATGTCTTTATACAGGTACTGTATTTACTTATTTTCAGCAAATGGCACAAAAGTCTGACAGGTGTTCCAGAATATTTTTGCAGAACCTTCCAGGGTATATTAGATTTTTTTTCCCCAGATGAATATGATGTATGACTTCCCTCATCCAGTGTACATATGCTGGTGGGTGTAGGCCCTTCCACTTGGACAAAACAAGTCTTCTGGCCAGAAGAGAACCAAAAGCAATCACATCCTTCTCGGACTTGCTGAAGGACGTATTCACAGGGACCACCCTGAACAGTGAGGTGAAGGGCGATGGATGTACAGTTTTGTCACACATCCCAGAGAATGTGTCAAATATGGATTACCCAAAGGTCTGTAGTTTGGGACAGGTCCAGAATCTATGCAGGAGTTTAGCTGGAGTTTGTTTAAAACTATTACATGCAGGGTCCAGCTCGGCTTTGATCTTGGACAGCTTATCTTTGGACCAGTGCAGCCAGTGCTCCACCTTGAATTGAATTACAGCGTGTCTCAGATAGATTGAGGATGAATAAATGTTCTTATTGATATTTCACCAGCTTGAGTCTGATATGGATTCAAGCCTTTCAACATTTTGATAGGAAAGCTGGGGATGACTGAGGCAGGTAGGAGACAGTTTGCTGAAAGAAAAGGATCATTATTTGAAGTAGACATGTTTTGTGATGGCACAAATGTGTTACATGTGATACATTTGAGTTTTATGAGTGAAATGTAAATAAAAATTCAACTTCCTCTGGTAATATTGTAGGATGTGATCAGATTTACAGATAGTACAGTTATTAGTTGCATAGGAAGGGCTAACGATGCAGTATATAAACACTGTTTAATATACCAATGAATTTATGTTTGAAAGTTTATTGACACCACATTTTTGGGTCGAAGATACAAAAATAAATAATTGAGCCATCTTTTACTGCCATAAGCAAGTGACAGTGTTTTTGTGGTGCTTACTAAGAAAACAACAAAGATTTGTCAAGTTGAGTTTTTATGTATTTGTTGTTTTGTTGGATGTTTTGCTGCCTCTTTTCCACTGGATGATGGACAGCTAATAAAAAAAACTAGATACAAAATCATCATATTTATGTTACCTTGAAATTTTCTGTGTTTCAAGTTTATGCTTAGGCTTTTGTTAAAACTTTGCCTTTTAGTTTAATTTGTTATAGACATTTTTTAAACTTCAAACAGGAGAGTGTTTCATTATAATATTGTTTTTATTTTTTTGGCAACAGACAAACAAGTGTCCCCTAAGTCTGGCACCCTCAAGAGTCTACCTAAAGGCTTTGACACTTCTGTAATCAGCAAGACGTACTATAACCTGGTAAGCAAACACTATTTTAGAGCTTTTCAGTTGCATTTTTACTTGTATTTAATTTATAATTTCTCAGCTACTATTGTCTCTATAAAGATGTTGATGTCTGATGGATTCATTGATGCCTGTTTAGTCATCTGCGCCTGGTTATCTGGTTTTCCATATGTTAGTCATGTCCCCTGGGAGGGTCTGTCACCTCAAAAATGTGATCAAAGTGGCACAATGTGAGCTAGAAAAAAAGAAGTTCAGTCTCTCACAGAGCAGTCTTGCTGTATATTTGTGCTTTTACTGGTTTAGAATATGTTTTAGGCGTTTTTATTTATTTATTTATTTATTTTGCAGTTCTATACAACTACTTGTATAATTTAATCTTTTGTAGGTTTTACAGAACATTTTAGAAACTGAAACAGAATTTTCCAAAGATCTTCAGAGCCTCCTGACGAACTACCTGCGACCTCTTCAGAACATTGACAAGTAGGACTGTCACATTTTTATACACAATGAAAACATCCAAAATCACTTGACTTGTTTTTAGATGGCTGTAAATAAATTCTTCTTTCTGACACTTTTGCACAAACATATTCTCCTCCAGACTCAGCAGCTCCGATGTGGCCCTGATTCTGGGAAACCTTGAGGAGATCAGCACTTTTCAGCAGATGTTGGTCCAGTCATTGGAGGACTGCACCAAGTTAGTCCTGCCCAGCACACACAACTATTTTGTAATGAGCAGAGTGACATCTAGTGTTGGGATGCATGCACTGTAGGGTGTTGGATTAAATCATAAACAACAGCATTTTTTGGTTTCAAATTGCTTCATAAGCGTTTCATACGTTCTCATTTGTCATAATTGTTTTGCTCCAGTCTGTTTTGTATTCAGTGTAGTTCAGAGATTTTCTTTTCCTCTTTAGGCTTCCAGAAAGCCAGCAAAGAGTTGGCAGCTTCTTCTTGAACCTCATGCCACAGATGAAGGCTCTTTATGTTGGTTACTGCTCCAACCATCCCTCTGCAGTGAATGTGCTCAACCAACACAAGTATGTTTACTTTAGATGAAGTTTTCTGTTTGCAGTCTGATTTACTGTCACACCCTTCGTCACATGGAGACTCGAGGATTTTCTTACACAGATTATTTACAGCAAATGAAACAGAGCTGTTTGTTGAACTGGATTAAATTTGATTGTTATGGGACTGAAGTAAAAAATAAAATAAAAAATTAACATCTGATTTAATATGATGACAAAGTGAATTCAGTACTTAGAAATATATTGTTTAAGATGATGGAAAAGGCTTTGAAATACATCATAATATACTTCACTTTAACTTTAACAAGAATGTAGAAACCCTGAAAATACAGAGACTTGCAATGTGTTCATTAGATTTCAAAATATTAAAAATGATTGGTCATTACGGTTTGATGGGGAGCTAAAAATATAATGTTTCTTTTACTACAAATTTCAGTGAAGTTCTGGTGGAGTTTATGGAGTCACGTTGTGCAGCAAGTCGTGGGATCCTTACTCTGACCACAGGTCTTAGTAAGCCATTTATGAGGCTGGACAAATACCCCACCTTACTCAAAGAGCTGGAGAGACACATGGAGGTGTGTTTGGGCATCAGAATTTGTCCACAACTCTTGGGTTGATCTGTGTATTTAATAAACAACATGTTTCTTCCATTTTAGGAGAGTCATCCTGACCGACCAGACATTCAGAAGTGCATGGTCTCTTTTAGAAGTTTGTCTGTAAGTTCAACACATCCTCTGTAGTCAAATGTAGTGGGTACCCAAACGTTAAAACAAAATGTATTTAAAGCAAGCCTTATATTTGTTAACTGCTTCTGTCATGGTAGGCAAAGTGCCAAGAAGTACGGAAACGAAAGGAGCTGGAGCTGCAGATTCTCACAGAGAACATCCGTCTGTGGGAAGGGGACGACATCAAGACCTTGGGCTCTGTGATCTACATGAGCCAGGTCTTAGTCCAGAGTCACATGTCGGAGGTATCCACACCACCAACCTTCTTTCCCTTCAGATACACAGTCTGGACAATGCCTCATTATATTTTCTTTCTTAAACTTTTGTCAGGAAAAGCACGAGCGTTACCTCATGCTTTTCCCTCACATCCTCCTCATGTTGTCTGCCAGTCCCAGGATGAGTGGCTTCATATTTCAGGCAAGTCATTCATCATATCTTCTTCTGGTTGTTGAATCATTGTGAATGAAAGTGTGTTAATCCGTTGCTGTGATGTCATTTTGACATCATTTCCCCTTGCAGGGTAAACTGCCCCTGGCTGGCATGACGGTGAGCAAACTTGAAGACTGTGAAGCCCATAAAAACGCCTTTGAGCTCATTGGTAGGACGACATGACGTCAACTTATTAAACATTTTATAGACAGAGCCTTAACACTATTTCTGTCCTGGCAGGCACAATGTTTGACCGTCTTCAGGTGATGTGCTCGAACCAGCAGGACCTGCAGGACTGGGTGGAACACCTGACGAGGCAGACCAAACACAATGCTGCTACGGCCCCCAGCCACAAACCACTCACTGTTCCCTGCCACACGGTCAGGAGCTCATGATCACACGCAGACATGCATCTTTCTGCTCATGTACACCCCATGTGGAGTGGACCTGCAGAGTGAATATGCTGGTTTTACACTGTCTGCCATCAGAAAAATCAATTTACTTCAGGCGTTGTCCTACATAGTCTCTAGCAATCATCTTATGGACTGCAGCTCTGCGTGAAGTGTCTCATTAGAAAGGCTGTAAGACAAAATGACACTTAAAGAAATATAAATGCTTTATTCTCAGAATGCACAATTATAATGCACATATGACTGCCTTCAAGCAACCTACTCTTATACAGCTTAAAGGTAAGGATGGGTAACATTACCCATCATCCCCCAGCACAGACTTGTCCCTGAATGAAGGTCATGGCATGTAATAAATTATTTAACATTTGTCTGTTTGCATGCTACTGTAGAGGATATTGGGGCTGTAAATGTATTATTAATTATCAGTTATGAGTTAAGCTCATGAAATTATGCATGCAATATGCAAATAACCTTGTGTGTGGGCACCACCTCTTCTTAGAGAGGAAAAATCAGTCTCTTATTTCCCCCAAAATAATGTGAGTTCTTTTCTTGTGTTTAAAGGTCATCTAATCAATTAACACACACAGATATGCCAAAATAATCACAAGTTCAGTTGCTTTTATGTATTCTAAAAATAAGAATCTGTGATTATATATGTATGACAAAAATTGACAACATCAAATGGCTTTGATGAGTAAAACAGATTAAACTTAAAGGCAGACTTAAGACTGGTTTCTTTCTAAGCTGAACTATGTTTAAGTTTAATGTGCAGTTATTGTGATGTAAGGACAAATGGTGTAAGATGAGCTAAGTTGGTCTGACAAGTTGTGATGTAGGGTCACCAGAAGCATTGAAGTCTTTGTCCTACCGATGTAGATGATCAGGAATGGTTCCGACAGCCGCTTATGGTACCAGCCTCAGATGCCTTGGTGTCTGAGAGGTTGGTCTCCTCAGAGTTTACCTGTCATTGGTTAGAGGGACAGAGGTCCATGATAGTCAGCTGGGATTTACCACTCCTCTGTGATGGTTCTGGTTCTGGTCAGGTTCTGTATCTTTCGTTCTGTCTCGAGACGTCTGCAGAAAGGATCTTCTCTCTGAGGTCAAGAGCAGAAGCGTGTCTCTGGAGTTTTTCTGAAGTCCAGACAAATGTGGAGCGTCTCCAAAGCGTGTGTTTTCACTCTGTGTCAATTGTGATTCAAAAGAAGTGCTTCTGGAAGTGCTAGTTTTTTCCTGCTAGTTTTTCTACATTTTAATTAGTTGACCTAACATAAATTCCATGATAGTTTATTTATTCAGTTTATTTGTTAAAAGTCAAAAGTTTACCTCAGGCCGCATCAGTCCAAATACATCTAATAAACAAGTATTTTCGCTGTATATGTTGCATCTATTATGTGTCACTGCTGACCACCCGGAAATGTGGGCCGGTATTGTGCCAAAAATTGATTGGCTTCCAAATGGCGGCTGGGGGAGCGTGCACGGGAGGACTTTAGCAAGAATTTATCAAGATTAACACTTAAAAACAATTATTTGTTTGTTCAAAATTATAGTAAAGGTGTGTCTCAGTCTAACTTTTGCTTCTTAAATGCACTTTGATGGTCAAATCATCTGCATTTCAAAAGCCGATTCGCAGCCGCAGAAGCGTGCACAGGAGGACTTGCTGTGCATTTTCTTCTAAATTTAACAAGATAACCACCTAAAACCAATTGTTTACTCGACATTATAGTAAAGGTGTGTCTCAGTTGAACTTTGACTTAATAAATGCACTTTAATGGTCAAATTAGCTGCATTTTGCCAGGGTGGCGCAGAGAAATGAAGCAGTTGCTCCAGGCATGATCCTGGAACTGGATGAAGGTGGCAGGCTGTAGTAAGCCGATTGTGTCATTAATATCCCCTTTTACCTATTACTTGACACAAAGGCATGCCATACAACTCAAGTGCCTTCTAGTGGCTGGAAATGGTAGTGTTCAATATTTTCAGTCACAATTAATGAAAACGGTCTTGTCTCAGCCAAACATTGGTTTATAAATATGGGGGGAAAAATCCATAAATAAGTCGCTTCTGTGTATAAGTCTCAGGGCATGTAAATTACACAATAAAAAACACAACTTATAGATCGAAAAATAGGGTAGTTAATATCTAGCTGGTTGGTAAATGATTAGTGCAATTAATAAAGTGCATCGGTACAATTTCAATGAATAAATGTCATTTATTTCTAGAATAAGAAGCTATTTATTAAAACATACTGTATGAAAGTATTTTCTTTTTATCAGGTGTTTTTCAGGTGCTACAAGCATTTTTAGTATAAAATGATGAGAGCTGATTTTTTTTGTGTATTAAAGTTTTTTTTAATGATCCCTCAGCTCCCATCTCACCCTCTCACCCCGTCTCGCCATGCCGAGGGAAGGTCCATGACAGTAGCCCCCACCTACCACACCCTGCCACACCCGTCCTCCCATGGGACGACCCACAGCACCTTGATGTGGGGCCCTCTGGAACCACCCAACACCCCCAAACCCTGGAGCCTGAGCTGTTTGAGACCCGCGCCCCCTCTGAGGCCCTCCGCTGCTCTCTGCTACAAAGAGGTGAGGGACTGTGCATTTCTGCACTTTGTTTTACTGCGTAAACTTTCTCAAACTTCTTTGTCCTTTTTGTTGTGCATCTGCAGGATCTCAGTAAAAGTCCAAAGAGTGTGAAGAAACTCCTTCCTAAACGCAAACCTGAGAGGAAACAGTCTGAGGAGGAATTTGCCTTGAGGAAGAGTGGGTTTATGCTTTGTTTTACTTTAAATGGGTCAAAACATCTTCTGCATCACCTTCTGACTCTAGTTCTATACTGGATCGGCTGTTTATATACAGCTACATTTTGTACCCCTCCCAGATGTCTTGCTAAGTTTTAAACATTCCCTGATAATCTTAATCTGACCACTTAAACACGTGAACATGACTTTTGCACACACCTTTAGAGAACACACTTTGGCTTGATTCAGTGCACCTCAAGGCGATTAATAAACTGTTCGTAACCTAATGACGAAGAATGACAGGCGTGTTCTTTATCGAACTTCTGTGCCTTTTACAGTATTTTGCTTTTGGTGTTTGTGAGCTCTTTTACTAACGTTGGTCGTTTTAACTCTGGGTTTTAGCAATTTAATATCATTTTTTTTTTAACTGCAGCAAGTATCTGCGATTTGACTACAAACATGACAGAACTTGATTTAGCAGTATAATTGTACCATGCTTGGAAAAAGCTGGTTTTTATAGCCTCAAAAAAACTCAGATCAGTGTTCTTGCTTGAAAAATTCAATATTTTCTGTTTGTATACGCCCAACGAATGGTGGATATGTTATGATAAAGTTTCTGTCCATCTGCCCAGTTGTGCGTCCGCCCGTAGTCTGGCCATAACTTTTGATCAGCTCAAGATAATTTAATAAAACATCATACACATGTGCATCGTCACTATATAGAGTGTCAACATTTTTTCACCCCAGCACCAAGGTCAAGGTCACAAATCAAGGTCAATGTTTGTAGGTCAACATCATAACTTGTGATCTGCTCAAAATGATTTAACAAAACTTGATATGAATTGGTACTACCACTAGATTGCATGTTATAATAATAGTAATACATTTTATTCATACCCCAGCTCTTGGGTCAAGGTCACAAATCAAGGTCAAAGGTTATACAAGGTCTTTGCTTGAACTATTGCTTTAGGTTGCTAAATTGCTGTATAATAGTTTGATGGGCGTATATTCTTATTGAATCAAAGTCTTTAGTCGTTCAACTGTATATCATCGCCTGTCATGAATTTTGTCAAAAGTTTCCAAATGTTTAAACTACAGTACAGGTAGTCCTTGAGTTACGAACAAGATCCGTTCCTACGACCCGTTCGTAACTTGATTTGCCGTAAGTCGGAGCTCGACCCACGTGGCGGCCGTAAACGTCGTTTTAAACACGTTTTTTTTCAATGTAACACAACAACAGTGTACTTAGAACGCCGTTTAGCTGTATTTCAAGCAGTTAGCTAACAAAAT
>JARVLU010000255.1:23877646-23888046 GCA_031762415.1 Simpsonichthys santanae
GCATTTCTATTAATCCATTTTAATTTGAAATATGAGACTTTTCTGCTTCCATACTTTCTATTGTATTCATTTGTGCTATGTTTATGTCACCACCCATCGATGCTCTTTTTTGTTTGTTAACGACAAATTCTTGTATTTTTATGTTTAAAAACAAAGTTTTAGTTGCGCTTTTGCCATAGAACTTAGGCAGGAATTGTAAATTTCAACATAAGATCACACCAAAAAAGCAAACAAAGTATTGCAAACAGATACCATTGAAATTTATTATTGTAAATGTGTTGACGAGGAGTTATGGGTTTGTATGTTTGACATCATTAATCAACAGAGCATTTTATCTAAATATTCAATGAAGAATCTGTGGAACATTTACAACTTTAACTGTGAGGAAATCTGACGTTCTTCAGATTGTATGCTGCTCTTTAAAAATAAGTTGCTGGACTGAAAGTCTTGAGGTAGTGTCTCAATAGTTGTCTACTTGTGAGAAAAGTCCAACAAAATGGGCAGATCTTCAGTTGTAGTCTTACTGAATCTTGAAATCAGTTTTCGACCAAGCCACTGGTGAGCGTGCGATCTTCTACTGCTTATCCGTGGTCAGGTCGCAAAGGCATCAGGTCCAGGAGTAAATCCTGGGCATCCCTTCCAGCAACACTCCCTAGCTCCTCCCAGGGGACACCAAGGGGTTCCCAAGCCAGAGAGCTCTGGGTCTATCAATGGACCTCTTCCCAATGGGGAACCCTAATCCCAATCAGATGCTGGAACTACCTCAACTGACTTTTGATGCAAAGGAGCAGCAACCCTGCTCCAGTCTTCCCCATACGAAAGAGCTCGTCACCCTATCTCTAACGCTGTGGAGCAAAATGAAAACTTTATTGCGACAGTCACAAGTTTCTGCCACGGTTGGTTTTTTTGTTACGTCAGAAATGAAACAGTTCGGAAACTACTGATGTCAATAAAAGGGACAACATACGAGTAAATATTCAAATTCTTGACAAGGGGCGGCACGGTGGCGCAGTTTGTCGAGCTGTTGCCTCTCAGCGAGAAGGTCGCCACTTCAAATCCTGGCCGGGAACTTTTCTGGGTGGAGTTTGCATGTTTTAATGGATGGATGGTCACTGACGCAAACTAATTTAAGGGTTCAAGACGCCTGCGACAACTCTCACATTCTTGTAAGAGAAAATTTGTCACAAAATTTTATTCAATCACGTTCAAAAAAGTCACGTGGAAAGATTGCGAAACACCGCAACTCACGCTAGGAAATTGAAAAACTTTGCAAACCTTTTGCAGACATTTTACATCTTCCTTGTGAACATCGTTTGCCTGCTCGTTGCCAGCAGTCACAGCCCATGGAGACACTGGTTACTCAGTTTAACAATCACTGTGAACTGGGAAACCAAACTGGCCTTTTTATCTCTCTTGGTTTGAAGTGGCTTTGAAACAAATGTTACATGTGAAATATTATAAATACTCCTGCACTTTTTTTCCCTCTCTCATGCAGTTTTCATTCTTCAGTAGAACGGCTGATGGGGTCCACCACCCCACCCCAACACGGGACAGAGGACTCCCCATTGTAGACCAGAAGGGACTTGTGGGCCGCCTGTTGATGATCATTGCTCAACAGTTTTGTTCCAAAATCCCAGATTTCTACACTCAAGTATTTTAGGTAAATATTCTTTCTCCAATAGATAATTTTATATACTTTAAGGGAAATTTAAGTAAAGTAAGTAAACCTTTATTTCTATAGCACCTTGCACAGTCATATGAATCACAAAGTGCTTCACAAAGGCATTAAAACAAAACAAACAAAAAACAAGGAGTAAAAGCCTGTCCGAAAAAAAAAAGTCTTTAGTTGTTTCTTAAGAGTCTGTAGGAGTCATAAAAGCATGACTAACAGTCTCTAGCTCAGTCTGTGACACAAACAATCTCATTTTAGAGATGTTCCTTAAACAATAAAAACAGTTCCTAACAAGAATTTTACAATGATTGTCGGAAGACCAGGAACTGTCAAAGATGACACCCAATTTGTGACACTAGTTTTCACGGCAGGAGCTAAAGACATGAGATGTTTAATTAAAGGCATCTTATCATCAGGGGAAATAAGAGTTTCAGTTTTATTTGCATTTAACTGCAGAAAGTTGTTTTCCAGCCATGATTTGATTTCAGACAGACAGTTGTTGAGATCAGTTTGTACATCTCAGAAGTTCGAAAAGAGCAATACAACTGAATGTCATCCACAAACAGATGATAATACAAACGTTTATATCATTTTAGGATAACCCCCAAAGGATATACACACAATAAAAAGGAGCGGCTTCGGATGTTATCAGTCCATTTAATGGCCGTTATTAGTTGTTATCATCCCCATATGTAGCAGTGAAACTGCCCCACCTACCTCTCAGCAGGTGTAAAGGCACGTTATAAGCGTTTTCATCGCTGATAATAGGCAGCATGTTGCCGGAGTAAACCAGGAAGTGTTTTTTTTTTTTTATGTTTTTTTTTTCCAGCTTATATAACCCTTTTCATAAACGTAACGTGACACCTGACCCAGAGGACCAACCCTAAACTTAACCCCCTTACCCTTGTGTCTAAACCTAACCAAGACCCTAAACCTAACCTCCAGACCTTTACTCTAAACCTAACCACGTGAAGCTATGATGAGCGCTAACAAAGCTGGCTGATAACATTCAAAGCAGGTGTAATTCAACTTCAAACAAGTTTTATGCAACTTGCAGATAAATTTGGTTTTACATGTCACTAAAAATACAACTCCAGCAGGTCTTTCCATTCCAGGTCCAATTCTCAAAATCAAGACAAATTCTCTGCAAGCTTCTTATTTTTCATTTTATCAGCGGTAATAAATTTACATATTGTTTTATCTTCTTAACATCTTCCAGATCTGCGTAGGTTAATATATCTGTTAGTGGGTAACATTTATGTTTTTGAAATCTCAGGCTACTGTAATAAATAGACGTAAACTAAACCAGGTAAAATGCACCAATTCAACACAATTTAACCTTTGACCTTTGGATTTATAATGCAGATTGACCGCCTTTATTAAGTATTAAACAATATACTAAGGGTGTAACAGTACAACCGAGTCGTGGTTTGGTGCACACGTCAGTATGACGCTCAGTGTTTGGTACAAGGAAAAAAAAAAGCTTCATTCTACTTATTTATTCTAAAGTATTTTTATTTATTTTTTATTTTACAAGGATTAAAAACAAACAAACAAACAAAAAAAAAACACTGAGATTACAAACCTCTTTTTCAAGGGGACCTGGCCTAGAGGAAGCAACAAATGATTACAAAAAAAAAAATAATAATAATAATAATAATAATTACATGTACAGTACACAGTTTAAAGAAAATGTTGAACAATAAAAAAACATGTACAAAAGAAGCTAGCTATTAAACAGGTACATGCCATTGAATTGACCTCAATAACTATTAATATGTATGATTTGTCAACAGGTTACCTCACTGTAAAACTAATGCAGTTCTACAGGTCACAGTAAACAGATAGGATAACAAAATTCAAAAACGAAATGTAAATCTCTTGTCAAGAAAATACTGGTAGGATGATTAGTGCTGCGCCCACCACTTCCAAATGTATTGGTGTGTTTGGGTGTGCACTGTGTTAAGCGCACTATCTGTGGTTTCAGTGAGGAAGATGGCGTCTTGACGCATAAATCAAAGGAGTCTCAGCACGTGCAAACATTGGAGATCATGGCACGTGCAAACATTGGAGATCATGGCACGTGCAAACATTGGAGATCATGGCACGTGCAAACATTGGAGATCATGTGTGTCTACTGGGAGTGATCACTGTGAACTGAACAGCCTCATTCTTTCCAGTTTAGATGTCTTGGTGTGGTGCTCTGGCTGTCACATTGTGCTCTGCTCCATGTGGGACAAACGTAAAGGAAGTTTTTAGAAAGGAGCCTCATTTTAATGAGCCCAAAATATTTTAACTTTGGGGATGTTTTGTATAGATCTGGGCTGTTCAACTAAATTGCTCAGGGGCCACAGTTACTGAAAGCTAAGAGCTCAGGGGCCGGACATCCAGCTGTTGCTGTCAATAAGTAGAGTTGTTTAATGATTTAAAATCATCCATCCATTATCTTTACCCGCGTCTTCCTTTTTGGGTTGCGGGGGTCACTGGTGCCCATGTCCAGCCATCACTGTGTGAGAGGCAAACTCCACCCAGAAGACCAGGATTTGAACCGGGGCGACCTGTTTGATGAGCGGCAGCAGCTCTACCAACTGTGCCACCATGCTGCTGATTTAAAATCATGTTTTATTTAAAAATCAACTCATTGGTGGGCCTCTGTACACACCAACGGGCCTGATTTGGCCCTCAGGCCACTAGTTGAATAGCCCTGGTATAGATGCTGCTGCTTTTTCCTCCTCATTGATCAATCTAATGCCAGAGCTTCTCCTCTAACAACAGGACAGACACACAGCATTCAAGCTGCTGCTTTAAAAACAACTATTATTTTAGTCTCCCTGCAACCATGGCGGAATTAAGGTGCACTTTTAGTGCTACTACTCCTTCAGTTTGCTAAGTCCATACTGCTACCTACGTGAAAAAACCATAAAGTCTCCTCTGTTTATCTGCAGTTAAAATAAAGCAATTAAAGAATGACCCCTCTTCAAAGTGATAGTGTTAGTCACATGTGTCTAACATATTCAACTCCTTTGTACAGACAGCTGTACCATGAGGGGTTGGAACAAATACATGTACTGTTACACCCCTACAATATCTTCTGCATTAAAACTTCTTTTCCAGTATTTTGAGAAATGCACAAAATGTTAATGTTTCCTTTTTTTTCTTCTTCTTCAACTGTAATATAATCTGGATATGTTTGAAATTAAGTCTGATTTCCTTTAAAATCCACGTTTCCATAAGTGTTCTCCAAACTGTGGAGAATGGAGTTGCATGTTGCAAATGGGTAATTTGATAAATTATTTTAAGTAAAATATTGGCTTAGGGGCTGTAAACCCTTTTTACCTCCTCAGGAAAGATGTACAAGAGCAAGGTTTGATTACACGGATTCAAATAAATAATTACAGGTCCATTTCTGAAGCTTTAGATCTGATTAGCTAACTAGCAGCTTAGCTGTTTGTCTTGAAGTCTTGGATAAACCGATAGAGCAAACCGTTGGTTCCTGCTGTTTGCTTTATATGTGGTTTTACAACGTTCTGCAAAAAAAAAAAAAAAATCTTTACAGTTGTATTTAGCTGATACAAAATGAGCTAAAACGTCCTTTTTCTTGCCACAAACTAGCATCTATGCTAATGTCTCATTAGCTACAGTACAACCTGCCTTTACTAGCGTTTGAGGTTTCCTGTTTTATTTCTTGTATCAATACCTATTTTTATGAAGAAGTATTTTTCCAGTAATGGTATGAAAAGTACAAGCTGGCATCCTCTTACAGCGAGCAAAGTGAATGACAGACTAAACTATTTAGGTGTCCATTGTTACAGTTTTAATTGTTTTTGGAAAGGATTTCTATTTTGTATTTATGATTTTTGTATACGGGTGTTTTTATTTAATTTATTTATGTATTTATTTTTTCAAATTCTGTATTTCGGTGTTTACAAATGGATTCTGGAAAAACATCTTCAGTTATTTATTTTTTGTTACACATTCAGTTACTATCAGAGTTTACATAAAGTCTTAAATTGTCTTTTAAATTGTTTTGCACAATCATGTAATGGGCCGGGGGTGGGGGTGGGGGGGTGGACTCAGTAATATTCTGTAGTTTTTGGTGTCTACCAAGAGTCTGATTTATTCCTAAAGGTAGACTTCAGTATTCAGTGTAATTGTAAAGTGAATGCTCATTTGTAGTGTAAATGCTCACCTTCAGTGTTTGTTAGCGTTGAAGGTTTAAAAAAAAAAATAGTGAAATGAGATAAAGAAAGAATTCTTCAATGTGAACTCTTCATTCAACTTCAAAATACTATTCAAGTGAACTTGAAACAAAAAGAGCACATACGTCTCCCTTTCTGTAAATAATAGTTGTCTTAAAGCCAGAAAAACATCTACTTTCTCCAAGTATTTGAGATGAGAACATCACTGTCCTTCTATGATGTGCTGAACGTTGTGACGGGTGTATTCTGTGATTTAACAACTCTGGGACAGACAGGGTGAAAAAACAAGCTATCTCTAGCCAACGTTGTCCTCAGTGTGCTCTAATGTTGCGTTCAGTCACATTTGACTCTTCTGTGCAGCCTTCAGTGTATCTGTTCGACACTGCTCAAGTGTTTTGAGTCCCAAACGCTGTATAATTTTAATAAACCGGTCAGTTGATACACGCCGACTTTGTGGTGTTTTGTTGGTGTTTGAAAGTTGCATTCTGAATAATTGGTTCTTGGTGGATACAGTGCCTTGTGAAAGTATCCGGCCCCCTTGAACTTTTCAACCTTTTGTCACATTTCAGGCTTCAAACATAAAGATATAAAATATATATATATATATTTTTTTTTTTTGTGAAGAATCAACAAGTGGGACACAATCGTGAAGTGGAATGAAATTTATTGAATGTGTCAAACTTTTTTAACAAATAAAAAAAACTGAAAAGTGGGGCGTGCAATATTATTCGGCCCCTTTACTTTCAGTGCAGCAAACTCACTCCAGAAGTTCATTGAGGATCTATGAATGAGCTGGTGTTGTCCCAAATGACTGATGATGATAAATAGAATCCACCTGTGTGTAATCAAGTCTCCATATAAATGCACCTGCTCCGTGATAGTCTCAGGGTTCTGTTCAAAGCGCAGAGAGCATCATGAAGACCAAGGAACACACCAGGCAGGTCCGAGATATTGTTGTGGATAAGTTTAAAGCCGGATTTGGATACAAAAAGATTTCCCAAGCTTTAAACATCCCAAGGAGCACTGTGCAAGCAATCATATTGAAATGGAAGGAGTATCAGACCACTGCAAATCTACCAAGACCCGGCCGTCCCTCTAAACTTTCATCTTGAACAAGGAGACGACTGATCAGAGATGCAGCCAAGAGGCCCATGATCACTCTGGATGAACTGCAGAGATTTACAGATGAGGTGGGAGAGTATGTCCATAGGACAACAATCAGTCGTACACTGTACAAATCTGGCCTTTATGGAAGAGTGGCAAGAAGAAAGCCATTTCTCAGAGATATCCATAAAAAGTGTTGTTTAAAGTTTGCCACAAACCACCTGGGAGACACACTAAACATGTGGAAGAAGGTGTTCTGGTCAGATGAAACCAAAATCGAACTGTTTGGCCACAATGCAAAATATGTTTGGTGTAAAAGCGACACAGCTCATCACCCTGAACACACCATCCCCACTGTCAAACATGGTGGTGGCCGCATCATGGTTTGGGCCTGCTTTTCGTCAGCAGGGACATGGAAGATGGTCAGAATTGATGGGAAAATGGATGGGGCCAAATACAGGGCCATTCTGGAAGAAAACCTGTTTGAGTCTGCAAGAAACCTGAAACTGGGACGGAGATTTATCTTCCAACAAGACAATGATCCAAAACATAAAGCCAAATCTACAATGCAATGGTTCACAAATAAATGTATCCAGGTGTTGGAATGGCCAAGTCAAAGTCCAGACCTGAATCCAATCAAGAATCTGTGGAAAGAGCTGCAAGACTGCTGTTCACAAACCCACTTTTCAGTTTTTTATTTGTTAAAAAAGTTTGACACATCCAATAAATGTCATTCCACTTCATGATTGTGTCCCACTTGTTGTTGATTCTTCATAAAAAAATGTAAATTTTATATCTTTATGTTTGAAGCCTGAAATGTGGCAAAAGGTTGAAAAAGTTCAAGGGGGCCGGATACTTTCGCAAGGCACTTTATCAATCAATCAATCAATCAATCAACTTTATTTATATAGCACATTTTAAAAACCACAGGGGTAACCAAAGTGCTGTACAACAACACAAAAGACAAGTTAATTAAAACAATAAAAGCATACAAAGCAATAAAGATTAAAAAAATACATAAACTGTACCAGACTTACTGCAGGTGTATTAAAATGCCATAAAAGATAAGATCAGGTGTTAAAAGCCAAATAATAAAAGTGTGTTTTTTTTTTTTTTACTTGCCACTTCTTCTTTTGCCCACCTTCCTCGTTTTATTTCCCCAACAGACACTGCACAATATGCTGTCACTGTCAAATATAAGACTAGAACATGACTTTTAAAAGCAGCCAAAGTCCAAAGGAAAACGTTGCACGACCTTCAGGAAGTCTGGAGAACTGTTAATTGAGACTATTTGGAACAATCACAATAAAGTCTGGCTCTTTGGGCGCTATTAGGGGGGATTTAAATCTTCTGCACAGTACTCTAAGACCAGAAGAGAAACTGCAAGCTGTTACCTTCAAATATCAACTTTGTGCATGTTTTTAGTGTTTTGGTCGTCACTGAGCAATGACGTCTTTTTCCATGTTTGTGCTTTACTGTGGCTCATAATGTTGTGAAACCTCTGAACATAAGGACACAGGGATGCACTTTGTAGTTAATTTCATAGTTTTATTATTATGGTTTATTTCACTGTAACTGGTTTGTAAGCCATACAATTCAGGTAATATATAAACACTGGTTTTTCCTTCTGCCTCAAGCATCTTTACAAGTTTGTGACACAAAGAACAAAAGACGGATTCATCAAGAAGACTTCTTTGTGCCACTCCTGGCATTTTGCTGCAGGATGATGAACTCCAGGATAAGTTTGGCTGTCCGACAAGGCTTTTCCATGACAACAGAGTGGCCGCAGTTATCCAGGAGGTCCACTCTGCATCCTGGCAGTGACTCTGCAATGACATTAGCTCCGGAGACGTCCACCACCTGGACAAATATGGGTCAATATGTGACACTGAGGCTTCAAGTTGGAGAAAACAACAATGCATCTGAGGAAATCTGAGTTAATAACTTCTTTGAAATGTCAGAACTGTAGTGGAGGCTAAACCAGACGGTCTCCTATAGCAGTGGTTCCCAACCCTGGTCCCTGAGGAACACCATTCTGTATGTTTTAGTTGTTCCTCTGCTCCAACACACCTGGTTTGAAGGAAGGGGTGATTAACAGGCTTCTGCTGAACTTAAAGAAGTAATTAAACTGCTGAATCCGGCGTGTTGGAGCAGAGAAACAACTAAAACGTGCAGGATGGTGTTCCTCGGGGACCAGGCTTGGGAACCACTGTACTTGTCTTATTACATCATTACCTGATCTTGTTTGCCCCATATTACTTGTAAAGGTGAAGTGATAAGATGCAAGTGCCGCTGTAAGGCATATCTTGAGGTTTCACTAAAAATTTCCATAAATACTATAAACAAAAACAGAGAAAACATTTTGATTTATTTGTTCAACATCAGGTATATTATGTATTTTTGTGCTTCATGCTAATATTTCAGAGCACAGTGAACTAACCCTCTTCGTAGAATGTGTTGTGAGGCTGCCTGACATCCACCAGTCCTTGAAGAATCTACACAAAACGTAAGTTTAGTTAAAAACGAGAGTGAAGTTTTGTGTGACTGACACAAATTTACTTCTTAATTCACAAATATACAATTTAAAGCATGAAGCTGACCTGCTGAGGGATCTTAAAGCGGACGTGTGAGCACAGTCTGAACATGTCCTCCATCTCTTCAGGCGTGGTGGGGATCAGAGGGATGTTCAGGGTGTAGTTGCTGTGTTCCAGGTCCTGCAGGTGATTGTCAAACTTGGTTTCACATGGATGTTTAATACCTGCAGGATGCAACACACACACACGAGCATATAAAAATATTAATGAATAGACATTTTGAAAGCTGACACAAAGCTGTGTTTATGTCAAGATCACATTGTTGTTTTTTTATCAGTCTTTTTATTTAATTATTTTCCGAGAACACACAAACACAAAAAAGAAGACCAAAAAAAAAATCCCCTCCCACCTCAGACCAGCCACGCAGGCACAAACACATCAGACACTGACACACTTTCAACTTAAGACGTAAATGGCTGCCAAGTTTTCCAAAACCTCTCCACAGAAGCTTTCACAGTACTGTATATCTGATCTTTTCCAGCTGAACATGATATACTCAAGGATTCAAGGTTATTTATTTGTCATACACACCACATGTGGTACATGTTGTGAAATGAAATTGTGTACACAGGGTCCCATTTACATCTAAAAAAAGCATAAAACGTAAAAGAAAAACAGTAAACAGATCTAAGATATGAACTAAGAAAAACATCAACTAAAAATATACTAAGCACTAGCAAAAAAGCAATAGGTCGAACAGCAGCACGAACATGAGTCTGTGTGAGCAGATGAGCACAAATGAACACAGCAACATGATATGATTTCTCACAGTGATTATCCTGGTTAGAGATTCCTGAGGGGGGGGGGGGGGGGGGGGGGGGGGGGGGGGGG
>JARVLU010000255.1:23923460-23934077 GCA_031762415.1 Simpsonichthys santanae
TTCCACCTGTTCCCTGTTCTCACCACAGATCACAATGTCATCTGCAAACATCATAGTCCATGGAGATTCCTGCCTGATCTCATCTGTTAGTCGGTTCATCACCAGAGCAAACAAGAAGGGGCTCAGAGTTGATCCTTGATGCACTCCCACCTCCACCTTGAAGCTATCTGTCACTCCTACAGCACATCTCACCACTGTCCTGCGGTCCTCATACATGTCCTGTACCAGTCTAACATGCTTCTCTGTCACTCCAGATTTCCTCATGCAATACCACAACTCCTCCTTCGCCACCCTGTCATATGCTTTTTCTAAATCCACAAAAGACACAATGGAGTTATTTCTGACCTTCTCTTTACTGTACTTCTCAATCAATATCCTCAATAACATCCTTTATACAGTGCCACGTCACAACAGAAGTCGTCTGAGGAAACTGAACAGAAATATTCATACATGTATTTAAAAATAATAATTTAAGATTATTTATCTGAAGAGCAGACTGCTTTGAGTTTAACTTTATCAAAGACTCTCATCTTGAGCAAGCATGAAGGTGACAGTGGAAAGGAAAAACTCCCTCATGAGGAAGAAATCTTTAGCGGAACCAGTCTCAGGACAAGCGTCCATCTGCTTCGACGGGCTGGGTTTGGTAGGAACAGATACACAATGGCAGGTCTAAAATCACGTTAAGATAGAAATAGTATCAAATGAAAACTATTCAATTTTAACAATTAATTTAAGGGAATGAGGTCAATTTGTCCTCTAGCAGTCGAAGCTTCAGACAGTATAACAAGCCAACCCTATACAAGCCAACCCTAACTATAGGATTTATCAAAATGTAAAGTCTTAAGTCCAGTCTTAAAACTGGACAATGTGTCAGACTTACAGACAGTAACCTGAAGTTGGTTCCACAAGAGACGAGTCTGATAACTGAAAGATCTTCCTCCCATTCTGATTTTGGAAACAATAGGGACTGCGACATAACCTGCAGTCTGAGAGCGAAGTGCTCTTTTAGGAAAATATAGAACAAAAGATCTGTAATATAAGATGGAGCTAGGTTGTTGAGAGCTTTGTAGGTTAGAAATAAGATTTTGAATTAAATTCTGGATTTAACAGGGAGCCAATGGAGAGAAGCTCATACTGGAGAGAGATGATCTCTCCTACTAACTCCAATAAAGACTCTGGCAGCAGCATTTTATCATCGAAAAACATCACTCAGAGACACCGTTTTTGAAAGAAACATCTTTACTCATCATTAACTATAAAATATTTATCTTACACAACAACAAAAAAAAAACAAAACACATATTTAAAAATATTTTATGTTATTATTCCATTTTTAATGTTTTTTTTTTTTTTAAGTTTTCAATATATGTCAATGTCTGTTCCGGTACTGCATGGAAGCACGATCTGTACCGTGCAACCATATTCTGGGACCTAGTGCCCTCTATTGATGAGACAATCCGCCACTGGTCACCAGCCAAGTAACACTGTACAGGTGTATGCATGCTTAACTGATATCACGTACCCAAACTATCTTAAACTCTTAAAGAGAATTAAAAAAGATAACGGACCAAGAAGTTTAGAGTTTTTATTTATTTATTATTATTTCTAGTGTAATGAGCCTTTGTGTTGAAGGCCTATGTGAGGAAACGGTTGTACTGGTTTCCACATACCATTTTTTTGTACTGTCCATGGAAATGGTGGTGCAGAGGTTAGAGAAGGTGGTCCTGCATTTGGAAGATTGCCAGTTCAACTCCCCGTACTGACAACATAAAGTATTTAATATTTTTGTACCATCCGTAATTGAGAAAACATTTCTAAAATGAACAAAATCCCTTGGTGCTAAATCAGGTTTAAGAGGGCTTGGTAAATTCAAAAAGAAAAAAAAAACTTTTTGTATGTCTTGAATCAACTATACTGTACGTATTTCATCTCAACTGTCTTTACTCATCTTGAAGAGTGCACTGACTGATGGATGATGGCTTTTTACTGGTGCACCATTTTTGTTTAAAAGCCTTCAAGAAAGCACAAGCAGAAATGTATCAGTTTCTTTATGTTTTGCATTAGCTATAAATGATAATAAGAAAGTATTAGAAAGCTTATGCTTTAACAATATTAAATTAAGAAATACTGACAACTCTGTTAATATCTGACAATTTATAAGCAAAAATATTTTAAGCATTAAAAAAAGACAAAATACAGCTTGTTCAGTGTCAACCAATCTGTGAAAAGGCTGTCATTGGAGATTTGAGGGTGCCCTGGAAAACAAAGTATAAAATAAAAATGGTAATTTAGATTTCAGGTCATTAATCTCTTATGAAAACATGAACATTTTAAACAGTTTGTTTGATGGATAAGTTCAGAGTTCAGGGACAGAGCTGAAGTTAACTTTGTAATAAAAGTTTTGTAGTTAAATAAATTTGAAAACCCATGTGGAACAACAGCCTGGGTGGGTATGTTTGTTCATCTGTCTGCCTGTTAGCCAAATATCTCGAGTCAGTGGACGGATGAAGTTCTCATTGACAACAACTTGAGTTTTGGAGTCAACACAGTTGATCAGTCTCAGCAAACAGTTTCTATATCTTAGTTATTCTTACAAATATTGAGCTAAAATATGCTGTGATAGTAGATGAGTTCTGCCCAACACCCACTTCAAGCACTAATTAATGTCAGGAGATTTTTGATTAAAAATTCCTTCAAGGAATGCTACTTTTGATAAGGTTGGCAATTTTGAAGCATTTATATAAGTATTGGTTTAAATAAAAAATATTTGAGAGGTTTTAATGTGTAAAAAGAGAAAATGCAATTGTGATATTTTTGGTTATTGCAATAATGAAATCTGTTGAGAAAAACTCACCTTTGCCACACTTTTTTTCTTCATTCATGAGGTTCACAATGTTCTCCAACCTTTCAGTGCATGAATTCATGGTACTTGAAGTACAATGAATACAAAAAATAATAATAAAAAAAAGTATTTCAAACAATCTATATTGTTCACATTGTTTTTGCGATAATTTTTGAAACACAGTGGCAATTTTAGCTTCTTTTTAGTGGTGGTCCTTAAATTTTAACTAGGCACCCCTGAAAAATAAAGTAAAATAAAATGATACTTTTTTTTTTTTTTTTTTTTTTTTTTTTTTTTTGGCGGTTCTCGGTTTGGGTTTTGGGTTCACCATTGTATGGGAGCATACAATGATGATAATACATAACATTACTTTTTCTGTTTATTGCATTTATGATTCAATGCAACAAAAAAAAAAAACAATACTTGTTTTAATTTACATAACTTTATTTGCTGGATGTCCTGCCCCTGAGCTGCTGGCTTTCAGTAACTGTGGCCCTCTTAGCAGTTTAATTGAATAGCCCTGCTTTAGAGAGTGGAACACAGTTTATTCCATTTCTAAAACCTAAATTGAGTGTGGGGAAATGTAAAAGATGATAAAGCTCTGCGGCCGACCTCATGAGCAGCTGAATACAACAGTGATAAACAGGAAGTACATGTTCATCTGTATGAAGGCAACTGTAGGTAAATCCTCCATTTTCTGTCATAACTGCATTGTCTGCTTAATGGTTAAATTAAAGGTTAACGCTTGAAGCTATTTGTACTTTGTTTTATGTTCTGTATGTACAGGTAGATATATGTTGTAACTTCTGATTAAATAAAAGTAGTCTTTGTTTGTTATGATCAGTTAACACTAAACTGATTTTGTACAAAGTGTTTATCAGGTTGTGTAATGTAAAGCAGAGTGCTACAGTTGTAGCATCTTTAGCTAGCGTGTCTATATTGCACACCGCTAGCTTAGCGCTACTTCTTGCTGTGCTGACCTTTCTAAAATTGTTATTGAATCAAGTGTTTACTTGTACTGTATAGGTAAACATAGATATTTAAAAACCTGTTAAAATACACCAGAATGTAGGAAATGGCATCTACTTTATTCACAATATTCTGGGGGAGGACCCCCAGACCCCCACCCCCCCCACATTATGAAAGCTTCTGATGCCAATAGCCACTATGTTAGTCAAGCCAAGATCCATTTTCAGCACTGGGGGCTGAGCCCCCCCTAAAGGTCAGATTCTAGAATCGCCCCTGCTTGAGCAGCCATCATTGATTTTCGCTGTATAACGGTCTTACCTTGCTATACTTTTGATATTTTCCATTATGCTTTAGGAATAAAATCTAAATGCTCATAAAGTAAAAAGCTGACAACATATGATGCGTATTGATCTGAACTAATTTGATTTTAAAGAACATGATCCTGAATCTCTCTTCTTGAGAATTTACACCCTCTAGTAAATTCAAAATAAATTTACTAGAAGTTTTACTGAGAAACACAACTGCTTAGTGGTTATACTGTTTGCCTCACAGCAGCCACAGGTTTGGACCTGGGGGGTCTTTCTCTGTGGAGTTTGTATGTCCTTGTGTTTTCGTGGGTTTTCTCCGGACCCTCAGGTTTCCTCTCTGTCTAAAAACATTTATGTTTAGGGTGATTTCAGGCCCAGGTCTCCCATGAATAAAAGATTTACGATCTTAATGGGATTTGGTTAAATTATTAAATTAACATTAATAAATGTGAAAGATTTTTTTAATTATTTATCAGCTGACTTTACCAGTCACGAAATGTCTTTTTAAAGTGTATTATACAATAATTTTGCTGCCACTCAGCTGATGTTTAACATCTCGTCATACATGTTGTAAAGAACGTATCGTTTACTGGTGGCTTGTCGTCTAGCTGCTGTCAAACTGGAGGCGTTCGGTGAATGATGCTAATTATTAGTCGATGGGATTAGTCTACTGATAATTTACATTATTATTGATGTGATAATCCACAGACAAAGCGCTTACTAGGAATTTCACTTATCCGAAATAAAAAGCTATGAATTATTTATCCATTTATAATTATATGTACACCATATGTTTTAATGAAAAGAAGAAAAAAAAAAGTGGATTGTTATATAAGAACCTTTTTGCATGTGTTTATCTTTGCTTCCACAACAGGATCTAAACTATTTAGGTGTCAGATACATCCATCTTATTTTATGAGCTGGACTTCTAGACTGAGTCAGACTCCGTCTAAGAGAAAGATCATAAACTGAGGTCTCGTTAGGTTTTAAACTATTCTTACTGCATTGAGTTTATGCGGATCAAGTCCTGGTCTGTGGAGAAATGAGCTGATCAGGTCAGGTGGAGTTGTATTTGTGTGATAAACAACCTTCAGGAAGGATGACAGCTATGAACATTGAGAAATGTTCAGGAGCCTTTATCTATTAATCGTTACATTTGCTATAACTGATTTTCCATCTTCTCTTGAAAAATAAACTTCTGCCTTGTTTTAGACTGATCAGATTGCAGAATACAAGCTGCTCAAACGAGGGTAAAAAAAAAAAACCCTTAGTGCCTTAACTTCCTCCTATAGTGGGATAGTTTGGCACAGGATAGATGCTTCCAGCACACACACGCTCAGCTGTTTGCCACCCCGAGCGCCTGGTCTCTTCCTCTTCCCGCTCTGCAAAAAGCAGATGCGGAGGAGCAGAGATAACTCTTAACTTTGTTTTGACACTTTTGATTAAGGACCATTGAAGGAACACCTGTATGGCGGGAGGGAACAATGCGCCGAGCCCATAGAGAGATTGATTTTGTGCATTAGAGAAGCAGCCTTTGTCTAAAGCCACGAGGTCCTTTGTTATGCTAACCAGCTGTGGAAGATTTCCAATTCAATTTCACCTGAACGCTGGTCAGCCGCACGCTCCATTGTATGGCGTCCCGTGGGCCCCCTCCGCCGGCCCCCCCTACCCTTCCGAGGCTCCACCACCGCCGCTGCCACAGCAGCCTTTTCCCCCTGTCGTCTCTCAAACTGCAATTTAGCCACTGAGGAGGGTGTATGTGAAGTAAGAATGTGTGTGTGAAGGGAGGGCGGGGGGGGGATGCTATTTGGTCTAGATTGACAGGCGACTGGATACTCCTGCCACTATATCCACTGCATCCTGTCCTTGTGTGCACAGCGGGCCATGGAGAGGATCAGAGTGAAATGAGACGATATTAATTATCCTAATCCTGATGGCTCTCTGTGGAGCTCTGCTTCCACTCGTCTGTCTCAGGAGAGGACTTGGATGGTCGGACAGAGAGAACGTCAGAAAAATGAAATGAAAGATGATAAATTCAGTAGAGAATACTCCCCGACAAAAAGACTGCTCACTGCGTAACGCACTTTTCCTGTGCTGCCTTCAGTTTTCCACTAATTGTCCACTAACAAATCCTAAATGAGAGGGTTTTATGTATTCTTTTTGCCTTTTAGTCAAAATTACAGTAGTTTCTATGGAGTTTTTCCTTTTTTTAATCAAGTATTTCTAAATGATTATTTATGTTGTGCCAAATAATTTAAAAATAAAGCTAAAGTTATTTTAATTGAATATCTCTGCAGCAGAAAGCATGTGATAATTAAACTAGAAGTTGCATGAATGGGCCTGTATTACACAGAGATTTGTATTAAGATCAAGTCTCTGCAGTGATGAAACGGCACAATGCTCAGCTGCAAGCATTTACTCTGCAGGCAATAAGAGAAACTTCTTAACTCACTCATTATGGTTGATGATTGTATTATTTTAGAGGCGTCACACTCCAGTGGGCTGGATTTGATAACAGGGCTCTCAGAGCTTGTAGTTAATAATTAGTTTTTTTTTTCCTCATCTGGAAGCTGTGTAGTTTTTTCTGAGTGAAATTTATAACTTTAGATTTCTTAATGTTTTTTTTTTTTAAATCGATGCACGTGGAGCAGCTTCTGGTTTAGTATCCTGCCCATGTAGAATTTATTTTTTTCTAATATGTATTTTCCACCCTATAAGTACGTTTTTGGGTTTTTTGCATAATTTGCCCTGTGACTTATAGATTGAAGTGACATATTTATGGATTTTTTCCCCATATTTATAACTAATTTTCGGCTGAGATATGACCATTTGCATTCAGTCTGACTGAAAAAAGTGCAGTGCCACTTTTAGCCACTTGATGGAAGCAGAGTAGTAGTAGCAGTAAGGCATGCTGTTGTATCATGTAATAGGTAAACGTGGCTATAATGACAAATTCAAAAAAGTTCAAGACAAAAAAACAACTGGATTTTACTTTTATACTTTGTTTTTTCTTGAACTTTTTTGAATTTACCATGTCCTGTCCTGGATGACTGAGAATCTTCACCAACTTTTAATGATACTAGCGGCTTGCCAAAGTACTCCCAGCTTCGTTCTGCTCGCTGCTTGGAACCGTCAAAACAGCTGCACCACCCTGGCGAAATGCAGCTAATTTGGCCATTAAAGTGCATTTATTGATCAAACGTTAGACCGAGACACACATTTACTATAATTTTGAGCAAACAATTGTTTTTAGGCATCTATCTTATCAAATTTGCACAGCGACTCGTCACGTGCACACGTTTACTCCCGCATATCGGCTTTTATAATTCTACTGATTTGACGGACAAAGTGCATTTATTAAGCAAAAGTTAGACTGAGACACACCTTTAATATAATTTCGAGCAAACAAATAATTGTTTTTAAGTGTGAATCTTGTTAAATTCTTGTTAAAGTCCTTCCATGCATGCTCCCACGGCCCCCATTTGGCAGCCCATCAATTTCTGGCACAACACCGGCCCACATTTCCAGGTTGTCGGCTGTGACGTGTAACAAACGTGACGCATCAGTGGCGACACATTATAAATGTGAGGTATACAGCAAAGCTACATATTTATGGATTTTTCCACTTTATTAGACAAACATGGACTGATGTGACTTACATGGCGGAGTGACGTGTGTACAACAGAAAATACGGTAATTGATTACAGTATTTTCCAAATACAGTGGTTGGTATCTACAGTGTATTTTTCTACATATGAAATTAATTGATTTGTCGTTCATCTATGCGTTTGCATGCTTGTTTCCAATTTTGATAATTCTTTGTTCCGTAATGTAGCACATCCACATGACTGTGCGCACAGAAAGGCCTAATCCTGGCCTGAAGTCGAGCCACTGTATATTTAAAGCTCTTTTGATTGTGAAGGTTGTTATTATTGAATTTGAGTGACGATCACGCTCGTTTGATCACGAATCAATGCCTTGCTGTTGTTTTGCCATGTGCTAGAGGGAGCGCAGAGGTGTCCAAATTGTTTCACGGGGCATTTTTGTATGCGTTTCGTGGTCTTTGACGCGCTCTTGTTTTCTCTCTTGAGCTTGCCCCGTAGCCCGATGCGCCCGATGAGCCCCCTGCAGGCTCCGCACTTACTCACACTCACCCTGAAACCACTGCAGCAGACAAAGTGAAGTGAGGAGAATAGCTGTTTACCCCTAACGCCTGAGGTATTAGTGCCAGCATAAAGTGGCACATCCCCCCCTCCCTTCACCCTTCAATAGGCTTGTGAAGTGTGAAGTATATTTTTGTTCTAGTGTTTTTATACCAATTTTAATTCCACAGCTGCATATCTGAGAAGCAGGATTTCCTTGGTTAGCTTCCCAGATTTTTCTTTCTCCCTTGTATCCTCTCTCATGTTTCCTTCTCCTACCCCAACAATCCCTAACCTCTCTATGTATCTCTTAACCCCCCCCTAAATACACACACAACACTCCCCACCCCCTTCCGTTGCCTGGGGGCTGATTATTTTAGTAGAAATACCACCATCCTGCAGCCGTGCCAGCTTCTGCCAGCCCAAGCCTCTGCCACCCCACCCCTTACTCCCCCGCCCCCATATCCACATCCCTCCACTTAGAATAACCAATCTGATGATGTGACAGTTTCTTTCTCCCCATAGAAAATCTGCCTCTAACCCTCTTTCTCTCCCCCATGCGTTTTGGATTCCAGCGTTGTTTGACATGTTATGGAAGGGTTTCAGCTTCCCACCTCCGCAATCCTTCTTCTGTCACAGGGAAGCGGTTGGCATGGGAATCTAATACTTGGCAATGAGGGCAAGAAAGGAGATGGTGATGGAAGGGGGGGGGGGGGGGGGTTAAAAAAAATAAATCTTTTCAAACACACTCTGTCTGTGTATTCATCCTCATTTCCAGAAATGCATCTCATTTAAACTTTGATTTCGCTGTGCCCTCGTGCCTGGATGTTTGCGTGACTTCACCCAAAGTTGAGAAGATCTGGTGGTAATCTTTGTGCTTTTCCTTTGAGTGCAGGCGTGAATCTCTGCGCTTGTGTGTCAGGTAACTATGCCAATGGCCTTTGGTCATTAGGTAGATGGTCATCGGTTGCCATGGAGAACTGCAGGAGGAGAAATCAGGTTCATTTACAAAGCTTTGATGAGACACATAAAAGCCTCTTTCTTAACACCTTCACAAACCAGCACGGTTGCAGAGTGGAAACCTATCAGCTATAATCTAATGAAGTCTGTGTGTCTCGGGGACCAACAGCGGATGCTTTGGGCCTTTAAGTGTAGTTCTTTTATAAATGGATAATCTGGACTATACTGATTCTCAAAATAATGTTTAAATAAAGATAACAAAAAAAAGCTAAGTTAAAACTTTGCTTTCGGCTGCGCTCTTCTTCAAGCCACAGTGAGCGAATGTCGTACAAAAGAAATTAGCAGTTTGTTTTTAGGCTGGATGTCCTTCCTGACTCAAACGTGCAGCCTGAAGTTTAGTTCTGTCCTGATGAAAGAACCAACAACTAGTCCAGTCCTGATCATTTCATAAAGGTTAATGAAATGCTATTTATAAACCTTCACATCATTGTTTATTTGGTTATTTACAGAGATTTATGTGTTTATAGGCAAGAGCAAATGGCAGCAGCAGCTAGCTGTAGCATTTTCGCAGCAGTTCTTCAGCATGTGGCTCTTCTGGCAGGTCGGTCATAATTTTTCCACCAAAATAATCCTGTAATACAAAATTGACTCTGGTGTAATTGAATAGTATTTCATGAACTTTAGTGAAATAGTTTGAGACTGGAGTTGTTTCCATTCATTCGACCTTTATTTAGGCAGGTTAATCTCATTGAGCCTCGAGAACTCATTTACAAGAGAGACCTGGATGATGACAACATTACAATACAGCAATAGATTGGCAGCAGATGGCAGCAACAAACTTTGAGCAGTTCCTATATGAACCAGCCGCTAGCCCATCAATCAAATCAAAATAAAACTTTAAATAAAACGGAGCTTGTTAAAAACGTTATCTGCAACATGTAAAATATTCATCCTTTATAGCCTTTCTACATGACACCAAAGTGCATGCTCAGTAATACAGGTATAAAATCCAGCAATGTTCAGTCAGGTCATCCAGACTTTTTTATTTTTTTATTTTTTTGTGCTGAAACATTTCGTCCTCCATCCGGAAGGCTTCATCAGTCTGAGGAAACACCAAACAAAACTGTTTTTCCTCCAACAGAATACGCTTGATGAAGCCTTCTGGATGGAGGGCGAAACATCTCAGCACAAAAAAAAAAAATTGTCCAGATGACCCAACTAAACATTGTTGGATTTTATACCTGGATTATTGAGCATGGAATTTGCTCTTTTGAACCAGTTTGACATGACTGTCGATGAGGGAGAGGGTGGGCACTGGAGGAGAGAGTGTGCCAGAGACCATCTTAGCGCCAATATAACTGTTTTTTTTTTTTTTTTTTTTCCCATTTTGGTGTGT
>JARVLU010000255.1:23996023-24006827 GCA_031762415.1 Simpsonichthys santanae
TTTCGGTTTAAGGCTGAATCGGTTTAAGGCTGAGCCGTTAGAACGAATCTCGGCCGTAAACCGAGGACTACCTGTATGTTGTTCCTCTACTGCATATGTGTCAAACTCAAGGCCCAGGGGCCAAATGTGGCCCTCGTTGACATCTTCCCTGGTCTCCAAGATGTTATTTTAAATGTAAAATACTTTAATCACTTCAATTGTTTCTGTAATCTTTGATTATGATGTCAAATGTGCAACAGAAAATGTCAAATGAGACCAGTCAAACTCTTGTTGAGGAACCTGTGACCAAGAAAATATGTTGGATATCTAACTTAACAATGATATTTTCTGAAACCGGCTCTTCATTTGAAAAATGCTTTTTATTTTGGCCCCCTTTTGTAAGTGAGTTTGACACCCCTGCTCTACCACTGACCCCAACCAAACATTCACACAGAGACTGAGAACAACTTTACATAAGTAAAATGCCCACAAACAGAAAATCCTATTGCAGATTACAAATTGCAGGTAATAAAAATATTCAGCCCGAAATAGTCATCGAGTAGCGTGAAGAAAGTTTGTAAACAGGTGGGGTCTGCACAGTCTGCCAGGCGGATTCAACCCAGCAGAAAGGATGGCCGCTCTGTCGGGGAGGAGCTCCCTTTGTGGGGAACCTTCAACCCATGTCTGGCTGGCTCCTGCTGGGCACATTACCTCGTGGCGGTGCACCGGTCATCCTGGAAGGGTCTGGGGATGAAGGTGGCACTACAGCGTCCGCACCTTGCCATTTCCCAGGGCCGCGGACCACGCGCCTCGCTGCCCCCTTCCTCCTCGTTTCGGCAGCGGGGTGACGGGCATAGCCCTCGACATGGCTGTCGACCGGGACGGACTATTCTCAGTGCAACCCGAACATGCCGCGCCTCCCAGGCAAAATGAAGCTGTTTTGACCATTAAAATGCATTTATTAAAGAAAAGTTCAACTGAGACACACCTTTACTGTAATGTTGAGCAAACAAATCAATGTTTTAGGTGTTATTCTTGTTCAATTTTGAGGAACTGAAACAGTGAGTCCTCCTTTGCGTGCTCCAGTGGCCGCCAATTGATGTTTGGCATGACACCGGCCCACGTTTCCCAGCGGTGACGCATAATAAAAGTGATGTATAGTTAGAAGCAACTTATTTATGTTTTTTTCCCCCTCTTCATGAGGCGTTTTTTGACTGATGCGACCTTTACTCTGGAGTGACGTATAGTTCGGAAATTTGGCTGTCTACCTCCCATTTTACAATTACTGCAGCAAAAAATATAATGTTTCTGATAATCTTTATGGGAAGTCCTACAGTTTCCTATTTGCAATGACCATCAGATTTATAATAAAAATAAGATTTGATGCAAATTTTTATGCAATGAAAAACTGATAGCAATGTAAAGGTTTATCAGAAAAGCTGGACATCTATAAAGTTTTTGACATTAAGAGTTATTTAAAAAATATGTATCCACGTTGGTCTTGGCGGCTGTTGGACTGGTCAGTTTGATCAGATTTAAACTGTTTTTTTTTAATCCAAGAGCGTTTAAAGAACTATCTACAACATGTAAGATACTAACTGCTTATAAATGTTGTACATAGTCCACATGCATCACTTAAGGGTTGTCTCTAGGTGTAAGGAGAGTGGGAAATTTCACATGGCTTTGAAGTACTTTTAACAATAAAAATGGAAGATGTCATGCACAAAGTGTGCAAAACAATCAACGTGGATTTTAATACTTCAATCACTAATCTCCAATAAGACACGTACAGGTAAAGATTTAATTTATGCATAAATCACTCACTAACTTACAGCAAACACTTTAAAATATTTTCTAATACAAGGAACCTAATGGAATAAAAAGCCCTTTTACACATTATTTTCTTATAGGTGCTCTTCTGCCCAGAGTAGGACTGAATATGTCATTATCTTTTAAATTGTTTTATTATGCAAAACTGAAGCAGAAATTTGATGAAACTCAGATGGATTCACCTGAGTTAATGGAATATGAGTTTAAGAGGAAACTAATTATCCCAGTTTAGCGGGCGGTGAATGTATTTCTTCACGAGGCCTGATTTTAAATGTAAACATTAATGGCCTCCATGATTAGCATAAGAATGGTGAGTTATTGTCCAGCTTTTTCTGCAGTGGATATGCATCTGTACCACACACACACACACACACACGCACGCACTCACGCACGCACGCACGCACGCACAAACCACAAGCTTTAATGCGCCTTTTATTACCTGTCCTATCAACACACGATGCCATTTCTCTTATTGTTTTGCTAATCCATAAAATTCATTTTGTCAATGAAATTACAGTTTTAAGGACATTAATGCAACATTTATTTATTTATTTATTTATTTTTTTTGCCAGTACAAAATCAAATGAGCAAGAAAAGCAAGCTTCAACTTTTGAGGTAAAGGAAAATATTCATCACGAGTACAAGAGTTATTTTGAGGCTTCGTGTTTACGGTTTCTTTGGGAGTGTGAGGAGCGGCGTTTAAACAAAGGAGCAAAGGAGGACACGACCAGAGAGGAAGGAGACATGGGACTGAGACGAAGAGCTGATTTAAGGAGGAAAAAGGGTGATGGGGAGAGTTAAAGGGCAGGTGAAGACGGGAGGCTTTGACTTGAGGCCTCCTGGGGATGATGACCTTATTTTAAATTCTGGATGAGGGACAACACTTTGGCAACTGAGGAGACAGCCACCCCACCCAAGTCTCAGATACACACACATACACACACAATCAAAAACACCTTTATGACGGAGTCCAGGAATAGAGAGAGCCCCAGAAGTCCTGCAGCTCACTAAAAGGCCATGCTGGTGCTCCGGTCGTTAGAAAAGCGACACAATGGATGACACTTAAAATCTTCCTGCACGGTTCAAGTCTCTCAGTCCTTCTATCACAGCAGAACTTTTGCTTCATGTGTTTGATGGCTGCTTTGTTCCTTGTGGTTCTTTGCTTGGATTCAGTATACAGTAGTCCCTCGATTATTGCGGGATGTTACATTCCACACACACACACCTGTAATAGGTGAAAAACTGCTATATTTATTTTAGTATGTGCATATATTTCAAGGTTTTATAAACCCTTCCCACACTCTCGCAATGTTTTAAACTCTTAAACTTACAATTTTTAACAATGTACATACATGTACTGCACAGTAGCAACTGCTATAAAATGTATATGGGTAATCACCAGCCTTAGTCCAGTTCTGGTCCGAATCTGGTCTGGTTCTGATCGGTTCTCTGCAGCCGCTGAGCACCAGACCCTTTTGGAGAGAGCCGGACCTTTGGAGAGCCAGCACAAAACCACACAATGGTTGTGATAGAGTCCAAATAATCCAGATGGATCTGGATGAAGAACGTCCGGGTGAGCTCCTGAGAGGACACCGGACCTCCAAGCAACACGTCCCCGCTCGAGACACTTCATGGGCCAGCAAACAGCACTAAATTAAATGATGAGGTTGGATCCTGGTCCGAGTTTGGTTGGTTCCGTACGACTTTCTGCATCCACTGAGTGCCAAAGTCACTGTGTATAAGGACCAAACTTTTTAGTCAGGTTCAGATCGGATCAAACTTTCCCTCTATTTTGACATAAAGCAGCAGGTATAGCAGCACTGTTTGCTTCTGGGTAGTGTAGTCCTTTTGACTGGCCTTGCAGCTTGTTGAAAGAAAACTACAAAATGGCGGTGCCTGTTCAAAGTATTTTTTTGGTTAACTTTTTATCCTGTACCACCCCAATCATGTGAGTAATATTAAAGTTGACAATTGTTGAAAAACTGCGAAAGAGCAAGTCCATGAAAGTCAAACTGCAAGGTAGCGAGGGATTACTGTATGTGATGTAGCCTTTTTGTGCACAGTGTTAGTTCAGCTTTCATTAACAAAAATTAGGACTTTAAGGCAGAAGGTAACGCTCAAAGACAAAAGAAAATCCTTGAGTGCCAAAATATATTTTATCTGGGCTTTACTTAGATGTTTTTATTTTATTTTAGGAATTTAAATCAATTTTCAAATCAAGCTGTATAAGCTACCTCAAGCAGTCATGGGGACATGTTTGAGTTGGGGGTGTGGTCTTAGAATGCATGTACTGACCTTAGACACCTACAGTATACAAAGAATATCATAACATCAAAAATATGGAGTGAAATGCACACAGGTATAATGTCTTATATAAATATGAACATTCATCAGGGATGCTGCAGCACCCTCTGCACCCGTACTTCTTTTGGTCTTTAAAGTAAGAATACTGTGAAAATCAAAGTAAATTCTAGCAGCAGAGTCTGGCTCTGACTCCTTTATTACAATAAATATCACTATGTTACTATCGCTGAAGATACAGTGTTCTTGTCTGGAGGAATAAAGTACATAAATACACAATAAATAAAAAAGGGTTGTAGGCTCAATCATCCAGGTAGATAACAACAATAAAGGTTAAATCATGTCATATGGACCAGTTTCTTTAAATGAGAAATGTTATGTCCCCCATCCAGAGGACTTTGTCAGTTTACAGCCTGCCAACCAGATCTGTCCCATAGACTTCACGTGTTTCCTGTTGGAATCTCAGAAGTTTGTAGACTTTTAACATGAGCAAACGGAGCACATCCGTCCAAAACAATAAATCATCATGTACAACAATCAAATGTTTCAGGCGAGATGGCCAACTTGCTCTCAGAGACAGCTCGAGGACAACCAAGACCAAAATGGTTCAGAAAAAGGCTGTAAGCTCAGTCATCCAGGTAGATAACAACAAAAAAAGTTCAATCATGTCATCTGGACCAGTTTAGTGAGAAACATTTCGGCCCCCATCTAGAGTGGGTCTCCTGAGATTCCAACAGGAGGTTGGCTCGAGACACAGCAGTGAAGGCTACTACTTATGGGACAGAGCTGGTTGGCAAGTCCTAGACTGAGGAAGTCCTCTGGATGTGGAAGGAAAAGTTTCTTACTTAAAGAAATTGGTCCAGATGACACGATTTAACTTTTTTTGTTGTTACACAAGAAAGAAATTCTCCAGAATCTCACACAAGTAAAGTACTCTATTAAATATATTTGGTTATTTTTCCACCACTAAGTCATATTTATTCTGCTTGTAGCTTATAATTTGACTAACTTTTAACTCTTTCCATGGCAGTGAGAGTAACTGTATTATACAAACCAACAACTTTGATGTGTGTTAATTATGATGCTTACTTTATCTTTCTGTTCTCAAGCCATTAAAAAAACTTTTACTGAACAAATAATTTACTTTGAGAACATTATAACACTTTGTTCAAATAAACCAGCAGGATATGATGCTCATCTTTTTGATTATATAGATAAATATTGCAGTACATGTACATTGATTAAGAAAAGACATCGCAAATGAAAGACTTCTAGGACATTTAGCTTAAAACTATTACCGTTTTTTTTTTTTTTTAATATTGGTCAAAAGACTCAAGTTCAAGTCAATTTTATTGTCATTCTCATCCCATCTGGTACATGAGATGGATTGAAATGGTGTACTCAGGGCCCCAGTTACACCCAACAATCACAAAATATAAAGTGTAAAAAACAATATCTAAGATATAATTAAGATATACGCTAAACGAACATCAAACGTATACGCTAAAGGATTTATATGCAAAACACTTATCATGTAAAACAATATTGCAGCATAAGCTGCATTGCAACATATTTAAGTTTTTGTGTATTTGTTTGTATCCTAGTGCATGTGAATGAACATAGACAGGTCATCCTTTAATATTCTCTTGAACACACCAGGTTGAATTGCACACAACATTTTCTTTTGCAGATAATTGAAATAAATCTTGTGAAGTTTTGATTGCTGCGCAAGATAACAGTTTTTAAAAGAAAACCGGTTCTAAATAATTGTTCAGTGTAGCAGCGTTGCTTTCAAGGTTATCAGGATGAAGTCACTTTTCAGATATGGATTCCAGAAATATCTGCAGCACAGCTCAGATCTAATACACACTCCTACTTTCATGGGAGCCCTCTTTCTAAAGACTGCTTCACTTCTAATTTCTTTTGACGCTGGTTCCTGACATCCATCTCTTTTATTTTATTTATTTATTTTATTTTTATCTACCTGTTTTTCTGCAGATGCCTTAATTTTGTGATGAAAAGTGCAAAAACACACATCAGCAGCTGAATGTGCTGCTGAGTGCATCAGTGCTAACAAGGCCTAAGTGCCAAAGTGGTTAACTTTGCCTCTGGGTTGGCCTCCTCCCTCCCTCACAGCCATCCTGCTTCTCTTTTGGTTATCTGAATAAACAAGAAACATAATTTTTACTCCCCCCACCCCCCACCCCTTTCTTTTAGTCTCGTCAGTGTCTGCATCATGGCCTGTGACAGATTTCATACTTTCCATTAATGGACCCTGAACTTGTCTACTGAAAAACCTTCTCTGCACCAAGGTGTGCTTTATCACCCCCGCTCCCCCACCCCCAATCATTCCTTGATCCCTACCCTCCCTCCATTACACATGTTCACACTTCCATGCCCTAACTTTCCATTTCCCCTCACCTCCTCACCATGACCCTCACTCGTTTCTCTATAAATGTTCTGCTCCTCTCACCTTACAAGCGCCCCCCTCGGTTGTTTGTGGGGGCTCGCCTGATAGCCATTAGTGTTGCACCCTATTACATCAGTAATGACTGACTGTGAGCTCTAATTAGAGATGTGTTAGGGAGAGCTGACTTACTTCCCCACCACCTCCTCCTCCTCCTCCTTCTGCTTTTCTGCAAAGCTGTTACTGTGACTCCATCGCCGTGGCGACACCATTAGCACAGCACCTCTAAGAGTAGCAACTCATGACTGTTAAAACCATTATGTTTGTTACAGGCCAATCAGAGGAGAAGGTGTTATGGCTAATTGATAAGCCGAACAATGTGTAAAATCTTGTCTCTAATTGCCCTGCAGGGAAAAAGAGAAAGCGCTTTGGGAGAAAGAGACAGTGAGAAAATTGAAAAAAAAAAAAAAAAATGTGTGGAAGCGACTGGCGTGCTAATTTTGAAAATCTGATATTTTTCCACTTGAATAATTTAGGCTTACAATATGTCTTCATCTAAACATGCTGCAGTTTTTTTTTTTCCTCCTCCCTCTTGAATAATGGGATGTTTCTTGTGGATTTGTCATCTGTGATAAGATGATTATCTGAAAGGTCTGTGGCACATTGTGAAGAGAGTCTCGCCTTCTCTGCTGGAGTAGGTAATCCTGAGTAATAGCATTATGGACACAGTGTTTTCCTAAAGCCCATGATTATCCACTGCTGTTTGCCGTGGGGATTGACACTGGCCTCCCTGGTCTCCCTCTCTCTCCTCCTCTTCTCACCTCCCTCCTTTGGTGTCATCCTGTCTCTGACTCACTCCACCGAGCCTCTCGCATGCTCTACTCCTGCAAGAGGAGAAGATAAAAATAGAGCACATGGAGCGACAAAAGAACAAATTGCTTGTAGACAAGAGTGCCCAGATTTGAATGACATGTTATGCTCTTGTTCAAAAAAAAAAAAAAAGGGGGGGGGAAAAGCCACACTTTCAAGTTGGCAGCTTTCTAACCTGCTCACTATACGGATAAGATGCGTTACAGTAAAGTCAGTTTTGAAGTTTTATAACGTCAGAGCTGCTTCCATGCAACAAGACACTCATGACGTTTTCATTGTGCTAATCCATGTGTTTGATCTTTTAAAGTTTTTAAAGACTTTTGCAATTAGACAATTGTCACTAAACCCCCTAACCCACTTTTACGCTCTGTCTCGGTCACCTCCTTCTCTGGTGTTGCTGTATCTGATGTTGTCAACAGTGTCAGGTCATCTGAACACATGCAGAAGATGCTTTAATCCTGTTCAGTGAGGATAGTGATTTTGAAAACATTCTCCAGCAGGTTGAAGAGATGCGTCGCACAGCTTCAAGTAACTGTGTGAGTTTCTTTCAAGTGTGGGTATTTGAGAATGAACAATAATTATCTTACCTGTTGAAGATAGCTTTTTGAACAACCTCAGTTTGGAGAAAAAGTAGTTTGGGTAACTCTAAATTGTCTCTTGCTGTGAGTGAGAGAGTCTGTAACAACACATTAACTTTAAATATCCAATTAAATGTTATTAAAAGAGAGAGCTGTTATAATCTGAAGGGGATAGAGATATTTGTGAACCCTACATTTAGATTGAAGGGATGGTCTACTTCAATCCAAGGAATTAGATTATGGAATAATCTGGAGAGTGATGTTAAAAATGCCAGATTGATGTCTATGTTCAAGAGAATTATCAAAATTGATTTGTTAAAAAAATATGAAATAGCTTAATGTGTATTTGTATGAATTGTTACTTGAGAAGAAGTTATTTATTTTGATTTTGTTATTTGAAGATTATCGTTTGATTTTTTTTTTTTTTTTTAATTTTGGCAAAAGGGGCAGATATTAAAAGATGGTTTCCTCCTTCTGCTGCTTTTCATTTTACTTGTGATTGTATTGCGTATTGTATATGGAATTGTTTTGTTTTGTTTTAAAAATGAATAAACTTTATAATACATGTAATAAAAACTAATAAATCAATAGGTGTGAGTGAGAGCGTGAATGGATGTTTGTCTCGTTTGTCTCTATATGTCCCGGTGATGGACTTGCGATGTTCAGAGTGTCCCCCACCTCTTGTATTGATAGCTGGGCATGGGCACCAGTGACCCCACCACCCAGAAAGGAGGAAGCAGGTAAAAATGGATGGATGTATGGCTGAATTCACAAGCTAGCATCTAAAGCCATGGCTAAAGCTACAGTGGACTCCTGTAATGTTAAACCATCAGCTTCTTTGTTTCCACAGCAGTTCAAACCAACGTCAGTTCTTTTCAACTTGGTCGGCTTAGGAGGAAGAGTTTTCTGCTTTTTTTTTTTAAATACATTTATTCATTTCATTTCAATAAAAATAAACACAAATACAATTTCAGAACAAAAAACATACTTATAAAATGAAAGGCAGCAGAAGAAGAATGAAATCTTAAAGCTTTTTGGAAGACTGGTGGTTTGATCATAGTTTCCTCAATTTGAAGCCCCTTTGAACCTCATGATTCTGTGGACTGGTGTGTGAGTTAATGAATGGGTGAATGGGGCTTGTGGTGTAAAAGCTCTTGTGTGCATCTTCCAAAGGTTTCTTCCTTTTCACTGTCACCAACATGCTTGCTCAGGGTCAGTTTGCAGCAAAGTAAACCCCCTTCATAGATAACTTTTACAAATTAGTACAGTATTTCATAACATTCTGTAAGTGAATATATTGCATCATAATGGAAACTGTGTTGATCTGAAATGGATTTGAATCTGTGTTTGTTTTGGACTGACTCAGATTTCTGATTGAACCTTGTTCTTTCTTATGTAAAGTGTCCTGAGATGACTTTACTAGTGGATTGTTGCTCTAAAAATCCACTTAACTGAAGTGAAAGCGTAGCTGTCACTTTCACATCAAACTGCTCAGGCTAAAGCCACAGGTGATCACATGTAAAAACAAAGAGTTGCCGAAGGTTTTTAAGATCACACTTACTATAAAATGAACATGGAGTTGTTTTTATTTAGCAGCGATCCACTGTGATCCTGGCCCTTCTCAGACTATCAGTCTGTTTATTATTGAACTTTATTTCTCCAGACTGCTTCTATATTCAAAGAGCTATGATCAGGTTTATGACCCTCTACACTTTTATGATTTTAGGAAGTCAGAACCAGTACAGTTCATGATCTTCACCACAGAACGTTATTTCAACATGTTTGAACTATTGCATTAATATGTGTCAAACTCAAGGCCCGGGGGCCAAATGTGGCCCTCGTTGACATCTTAACTGACCCACAAGATGATATTTTAAATGGAAAACACTTTTTTCACTTGACTTTTTTCAGTAATTGTTGATTATGATGTCAAAAGTGCAACAGAGAACATCAAATGAGACCAAACCAAACTCTTTTTGAGGAACCTGCCACTAAGAAAAGATGTTGGGTGTCTAATTTGAGTTAATGTAGATTCTGAAAGTGGCCCTTAGTTTGAAAAAGCTTTTTTGGCCCCCTTTAGTAAGTGAGTTTGACAATACAGTATAAATGTATTTTTAGTTGAGCTTTTAATTCTAAGGTTATTTATTTACAACCAAACACTACAATAAAAATAGCCATAGCATTAGGCAAGATTTAATTAATATAATATAATCAATAGCTAAATCTGGCCCATTAGTTTTTTTATTTATTTGTTCTATTTCCTCTTTTGCAAAACAACTTGCAGTCACTAACTCGCACCTCAGCCTCCAGTGGACAAATGGAGATGAGAGGCAGCAGATGCACCTGCCAGTCGCAGGAGCTACAGCTCTGATGCTGCAACAGGCAGCCTGCAGAATTCATGAAAAATGAACGCGCCAGCTCATCCTGAGCGCGCGCGCCTTGTTTGCTCAACAATCACGTGAGAGAGGAGTGTTGCGTTTAGGAGCAGTAAATGAACCCGTGCGAGGAACACTCTGCTGCATCACCGCGAACCTGTGTTTCATTAGGAATCCTTCAATTGGCGCAGCTGTGCGTGTGTTGCGGGGTTGAGGATTTGTTGTGTAAATTTCAGTGCGCGCATCAGAGCGCGTGCCGTGGAGACGCGCAGCTTTGGACACTTTGCGCTTCACAGTTTTGACGCGAGACTTGATGCTTCCATCATATTATTATTATTATTTTTACAATCTTTAAAAAAAATACTTGCTTTCCTTCTCCCTCACTCTGTTTCTCTCTTTCCCATCTCACTCCATCCCTGTTGCATCCTTTTCTTTCTTTCTTTCTTTTTCCTTGTTCCGGGCTC
>JARVLU010000255.1:24034075-24047109 GCA_031762415.1 Simpsonichthys santanae
ACAGATCCAAAAAAAAAAAAAAAAAAAAAAAAAAAAAAAAATCAAATTCAAAGCAACAACAAATAAGTTCAAACAAAAGAAAGTTTCTTTCAGCTGCTCCCTTCTTCAGGGGTTGCCACAGCAAGCAAACTTGTAAGAAAGATTTGGCTGACATACAAACCCTTCCTGATGCAACCTGGGCTCAAACCCACAACCTCAGGTTTATAAGACCACAACACTGACCACTGAGCTACTGCAGCCCACCCACCAAACAAGTTCAAACAATATACTGGTTCCTTGTGTGATAGATATTTGCTCCAGCTAGAAATACAAGATTGTAAAAATACTGTGTGTTGTTTAGTTTATTTTTTAAATAAAAAAAAAAAAAAGAGTCACACAGACATTGCCCAGTTCCTTACACAGGAAGTATTTTGGGTAAATGACGTATTTTGCTCTGGTGCAAGCCCCATCCAGCTTGAAAGTTAATTTTGAACTATGTCTGTCAATCAGCCCTTTAAATTTGAACAGGAATGCATCGACAGGGAAGAGAAAGCAGAATCGCTCAGCCTGCCGCTGAAAATGAGGAGAACCAAATGGATGAAGAAAGAGAAAGTCAGGCAAAAAGCTTATGTTCTGCAGCTTTTGAGAGAGTTTATGCTGCACAAAGCTCCACAGTCAATCATAAGCTGATCAAAACAAGCATCAGGATCTAAACATACTCTTATGTGTATTAAAATAGTGCATTGCGCACTATATCATATTTAAGATTTAGTCACTTTACACATTTATCTATGTATCCATAATAGGCTACGTCTCCTGTTTTGGGTCACAGGGGGTACTGGAGCCTTTGTAAGGAAAATTTTGTTCCACTTGGTCCACAAAGCGAGACACAGCACACAACCGCACTTTAGTCACAAAGAGACTACACATGTGCAGTCCAGTGCTGCCCTGTGGATGAAGGACAACAGAGATGGCTCGTGGAAACCACAGATTTAGACTTTTAATGTTATTTTTAGCTCCAGGGCTCATAAATATATAGTTATCTTCAGACCTTTTATAGGCCTACTAAACAACCCTAAGTTGATTACGTTTGATTGTTTTGACGCATGCATCCAGCATAACAGCAAAAGGCTTCCATCCATGGATTGAGGGCTGAGATGCTGTAGAGGTAGGGCAGGTGACTTGGGACCAGAAAGTCCAATTTCAACTCCCCACCATGCCCACATGTCATGGTGTTCCTAATCCCTATCCCTGGGTGCTCATATAGCTGCCCACTGCTCCACCTGGGTGTATCTCAGGTGTGATGGGTTAAATGCAGAGAACTAATTTTGTCATTGTATACAATGATTACAACACAGCACTTATCCATCCATCCATCCATCCATCCATCATCATCGTCCACTTGTTCCAGAGTTGTGTCGTTAGGGCAGAAGCTTAAGCAGAGAGGCCCAGATGTATCCAAGGCCATCCTAGAGATGGTCTCTCCAGCGTGTCTTCCCCAGGGTCTTGGCCCAGTTTGACATAGTGAGGTGCCATGGGAGCATCCTTAGCTGGCTCCTGTCAATGTGGAGGAGCAGTGGTTCTACTCTGAGTCTCTCCTGGATAAATGAACTTCTCATCCTATTACCAAGGGAGAGTCCGGCTACCCTGCGGGGGGAAAAAATTAACTACTGTAATTTTAACCACCTGTATCCGCAATCTCATCCTTTTGGTCACTACTCAGAGTCTGTGGCCATAGGTGAGGCCAGGAATGTAGACAGACTGGTAAACAGAGAGCTTTGTCTTACAGGTCAGCTCTCTCTTCACCACAACAGATAGCACAAAGTCTGCAATACTGCAGACGCTGCACCGCTCTGTTTGTCAAATTTACGATCCATTCTTCCCTCACTCCTAAACAAAACTATAACAAACTAGTCTAAAAAAGTTAAGTCTGGTCAGAGGACCAGGCTTAACTTTTTATATACAAGTAATAAACTAGATTGTTTTTCCACTTGAGGCTGCATAATACATGATAACTTTATAATCATATACGTATTGTCACTTTTTAGCTTTGACCCCTTGCGTTTTAGTCTCATCTCAACATATGTTTGTCATTGCACCAAAATGCATTGCACTGGCTGTAAAAAAAAAGATGTATTTAAGTGAAAAATTTAACGGACACAATTTTTTAAGTAATAGGGCGTTTTCATATGTCACAACAACTTTTAATTGAATAGGGAAATAACACCAAAATGTGCAAGTAGCCAGAGATCCAGATCAGCGGAGGGTGAGATTATTTTTTTTACAAGGGTTAATACTGAATCCTTCTCAAACATCTTCATTAACTCCCTCTAACTCCTGTTAACTCTCACTCCTCTCATTGGGTCTCTCACCCACTCAGAGTTTTTCTGTCTCTAGCCCACACATGGACCCACAAACACACAAGCCCACCAGCGGCTGTGAAGGATTTCTTTCCTTTGTGTCAGGTGATAATTCTCAAAACAGCAGCAAGGGGTTAATGAGGGGTCAAAGAGTTCAGATAAGAAACAGCAGTTTTACGGCAGCTACCGCAACCTGCAGCGCACTGATAGCTGTTTGAAGTGGCTGACCTTTGAACTCTGCTAGGTCAAGTGATCAACAACCTATAGGTCATTTAGGCAGGTTAGATTGGAACAAGTGACTGATTTGTATGTCAGCAAAATTGTGATAAGGGCCAGATAAATTGTTCTTAATGATTACAACGCTAATCTATTTATTTTCAGAATCATTAGATTGTTGTCACCTACTTCTTTTAGACGAGATACATTTGATTAATTTCTAATTGAACAGAGGAATCATTAACTGGAAAAAAAATGCAGCAGCTTGGCGATAATTGCATATTTAGAAATAGAAAGGGGACACAAAACAGTAAAACATTGTTTCATATCATTATTATTATATCAGTTTTGCTTCGTCCTTGATTTACTTTTAAAATGGGTTGTTCAAACAAATCCTTAACCTCTGTGCATCTTTCTCTTTCAGCAAAGTGACCATTGCAGCTATCACCAGTGGATGTGGATCACCGAGGAGGGACTGTGATGCACAGATAGCAGCTCGTCTCTCCTGCTGGCACCCCGTCATTACATCAAGCACCAGGGATAGGTGCTGTGAGAAGAGAGAAAAAAGGGACCTTTCTGTAAATGTCAGCAACAGTCAGAGCCTCAAATTTTCTCCATTAACTCTTTCCCCTGAGATTCTCCATACTCTAAACCCCTTAATTACACAACCTCCTTCCTCCTATTGCTCAGTGTTTGATGTCAGCGCATCAGGACAACGCGTATAGAGGGAAAAAGATGATGTGACTACTACAGCGCTCCTTCCGTTTTCTTTCTTTGTAGTCAATGTTTAAAGCAACAGTTCAGATCTTTTGAAGAGGGGTTTGGTGGAGAGGTTATAAATTATTAATATACAGTATTACATTAAAAACATTACCAGAACTGCCGTCTTCCACCTGCGTTGTATCGCTAAAATTAGAAATATCTTATCTAAAAATGATGTAGAAAAACTGGTTCATGCATTTGTCACATTTATACCAGACAATTGCAATGGTTTGTTATCTGGGTGTTCAACTACTTCTTAAAAATCATCTTCAGTTGATCCAAAATGCTGCTGCCAGAGTCTTAACTGGAGTTAGTAGGAGAGATCATCTCTCTCCAGTTTTAGTTTCTCTCCATTGGCTCCTTGTTAAGTCCAGAATTGAATTCAAAATCTTACTTCTAACCTACAAAGCCCTCAACAACCTAGCTCCATCTTATATTACAGATCTTATCGTTCCATATCTTCCTAACAGAGCACTTCTCTCTCAGACTGCAGGTTTATTTGTGGTTCCTATAGCTTCCAAGAGCAGAATGGGAGGAAGATCTTCCAGTTTTCAGGCTCCTCTCTTGTGGAACCAACTTCTGGTTTCTGTCCATATGACACTTTGTCCAGTTTTAAGACTGGGCTTAAGACTTTCCTTTTTGATAAATCCTATAGTTACGGTTGGCTTGTCATGCTGCTATAGGCTTAAACAACTGAAGGACAAATTGACCACATTTCTTAATTCTTATAAATGAATAGTTTGCATTTGATGCTATTTCTAACTTAACATGTGCTTCTCGACCTGCCATTGTGTATCTGTTCTTCCTTCCCATTCCTCTCAAACCCTGCCGGTTGAAGCAGATGGCCGCTTGTCCTGAACCTGGTTCTGCTGGAGGTTTCTTCCTCAAGAGGGAGTTTTTTCTTTCCACTGTCGCCTTCATGTTTGCTCAAGATGAGAGTTCTGCAAAGGAGTTAATTCAAAGCAGTCTGCTCCTCAGACAAATAGTGTTATTAACTTACTTTTAATATATAAATGTTTCTGTTTGGTGCCCTGAGATGACTTCTGTTGTGTCTTGGCGCTATATAAACTGAATTGGATTTAATTACCTGTTATAGATACTTACTGAACAGCCCAGTTTGTTGAAAACTTTTTGAATGAAATAAAGAGTAAGGGTTAGCTTTTTTTTTTTTTAGTCTGGGACACTTCCAGGAAAAAAAAATTACAATATGTTTGCTAAAACAATTTTGTAATGCGAAATTGTTGATGACACAATGTATTTTAAATGTATCTAGAATAAGTAAGATATTAACAGTTCACAACCTTTCCCCAGAATTCACCTTCAAAAGACACTTTCCATCACTTTAACTCATTTAGTTGCTTACGGTACATGTTTTTCAAGAACCCACTTTATGTTTGGTAAGTTTTTCTGAAGCTTTCATTGAATAATTTTATGTTTTTTATTCTGCTTTCTGACCAGAAAATCAGCTAAATGTAAACAGTCCCCAACGGGGGAATAAAAATGATTTAAGGTTTTTATTTCTCTTCCTGTTTTGTCATGACCTAAAGTCTGTGTGATGTTTTATTTTGAAAAACCCTTTGGTAAATATATTTTCATTGTGGCAAAATAAAAAAAACACAAGTGTTTATTATTGGAATATGCAGTAATATTTTATTAAATCTTTCTTGTGTGTGAGCGTGCATGTCGTGAACATTTCTGTTTGGGCTGACAGGACTTTGTTTTTCTGTTGATGGAGGAATAAAAAAAGATAGTAAATGAACTTTTGCATCTTCTTCCTGCTTAAAAATAATACATTGTGCTGTCATTTATTTCCCACATTTGTTTTAAGAGGTAAATTGACGCCTCAAAGTTAAGAGTTGCGAAAAAAAAAAAAAAAAAGTTGCAGCCTTTAAATTATGTCTTAATTTTCAAGGCCTAAACGTGCCCTCAATTATTTTATCAATGCCCCTAAGTAATTGATTTTGGGCAGAGAAAATGAGAGGTGGAGGGGTGATCCATCTTGTTTTGCAAAAACCACAAAGGCGATAAATGAAAAAATAACTAACGTTGTAATTGCTGCGACTGTCGCAACCTTGCTTTGTTGATTAACTTTTTCATCCAGGAATTCGTCTGACATAAAAGTTGGGCCCATGATAACATAAGTTGTTTCATTGCCATGTGTGAAAAGTGTAATTTTTTTTTCACATGCTTTAGCTTCTCAATGAGGTACGCACTGAACGAACAAAGACAAAAAAAAAAAAAAAATGTACAGAGACAAGATAATGAGCTTCTCAGGTGACTACATGCAGTGATTACCAGGTTGCTGGTGTTACATTGAAACTGTACGACAATGAGATACACTTCCTCTTACTCTAAATACACTGACACACACACACACAGAAATGCACACTCTTGAGAGATCCTCGGTTATCACACGCCTCCAGATTGTTCTGAACTACTTATGGAAAACACACACACACATCTCAAGATGTGGCCACTCTTGCCAATACGAGCCCAGTGTTAAGAACAGTTGTTGTTGATGTGTGTTTTTTTTAGCATCTTTAAATTCCTAGCGTTGCTAAGGTGCTTTGGGAGGGGATTAACAGAGGCTGGCGCCGATGAGCAAGTCTCCCATATTTCCAACCAGCACGAAAAAGACAAAGAAAGAGGGGAAGAGAAGGAGGAGACACAGCAGAGGGTTAGACAGCAGGGAAATGGCAGGAACAGCTCGTGTAAACATGATGACTTAAGAGAGGTAAAGAGGTTAGAAGCTATTTAGGGATGAGTAGCGGGTGAGGCAACAGATCAGGTGTTCTAAAGGAAGAGGCCTAAACTTTCATACATGACGGGGAGGAAAGGTTTTTCTCTCTAGCTCACCCTCTCCTTTCTTTTTCTTATACATCTTCTTTTATTCCCCCAAGGGCAGCAGTTTCAGATCAAGACACGTTAGTCACATGTGTCAGCATTCGGGTCACGCCGACGGCGCCCGGAGCATCGGCGACTTGCGTCGTCTCAGGTGAACGTCTCCCAGCACGTCCTTGATGACACTCTCTCCCTTTCTCCCGTCTCGCTGCTTTTAATTAGCGCGGCGAGCAGGAGCGAGGCGGACAGCTGAGCCTCGTCCACCAATTATCGACTGACGCTTTTAATGTTCGTGCAGCTGAAGAAGCGGCACAGCTTACACATAAACTGACCTCAATTTTCTAATAAATTCTTTAGATACATTCTAAGAAGAGTGATGAGGTTTTTTTTCTCCATTAGCCAAAGAAGGTGTATCAGAGAAAGGGCGGTATGCATTCTTCTTTTTTTTTATCCTCTCCTCAGGCTCAGTTTCTCAGGTAGAGTGTAACTGGATGCGGCCTGTTTGTGGAATACAAGGCACTTGACCAAAGGCCAGCGCTGCTCCTCCTTCATCTCCCATCCCCTCCCTCCCCTATCATTCCCCTACCGGGGTAAGATTACCCCTCAGTCATCCCCCTCCTCCTCTTTTCCAATCCTTGAGTGGTGGAAGGTAATGCATGTTGCTGTGTCTGCAGCCGAAGTTGAAAAGCATGCATCTGTACATTTGCACCCCATCCAGAAAGGTGTTTGTGACTCCGTCAGGGCTCAGCAGCTGGGCTCCTGTAACCCGCCTTGGCCACGCTGGCTAATGTGACTGAGTTGGCTGAAGGTGCCGAGGCGGCTGTCTTTCAACCACTGATCCCTCTGAACTACTCATCTGATCAGCCTGGATCTGCGCTTCACGGCTGCCGGGGTCACACAACCCAACCCAGCGGGGTCAAGCAGCTAATTACAGATCCCTGTGTCCTCTGTCTCTGTCACCGCTGGAAAAAAAAAAAAAATGGGAACGGGCGGATGAGAAGAAGCCAGAGACAGGACGAAAAAGAGAATATCGACTCAGACATCGTAAGGTCAAGAGTGAAGACAACCAAGCTGCATGTTTCCTTCCTCGTTTGTGAAAAGAAAGAGAGTTTGCAGCGTCATCTCACCCTTTCCAACCCTCAGGCAGGAACAGGAAACCAGACCTATGATGGCAAAACTGGTGTGACTGGATGCAGATGATATTAGCTTCCCATTATCTTTATGTTACAAGTCTTTATCTCTGTCACCCCCAAAATGCAGAAACCGCCTGAATAAAACAAACCAAAATTAATTTAAAAGTTGTTCTTGAACCCTTTGGAGTAAATTCAAAACCTTGGTTTCTCTGTAAATGACTTCTGTATTGTTCTTTTAATAATTTAATGTCGTATATATGTTTTATATCTTTGCTGACTGTGAAACTAATTGCCCCTCGGGAATAATAAAGATACTTGAACTTGAACTGAAGGTGACACACTGAATTTTGTCATAAATATTGTAACTGTAACTAGTATGTATAGTTATTGAAGTTGAAAACAAAATAATCAGATTTTTTTTCTTCATCTGAATTTTTTTTTTTTTTTAATTAATTATCTGCTGTATATGGACGGATGGACTGGAAAATTATAACGGCTGCAGCATCAAGTCTTACCTATAGCCAGTTCAAATTTGGTAACAATAACACCAAAAATTATTATTTTGAGCATGTACAGTACATTTTATGAGAGTATGTTCATGTGTATTTCAAAGTGTCCCAATGGAGTCCAACATGTCCACTTAATTGGACACTAGTGTCACAAAGCTGTAACTCCAGAATGCTTCAACATGCAGTCGTCATCGAAGGCTCTAATGAAAGAACCACAGGAATAATATTCAACATTTACTATCAGCGATTAAAATACAGTAAGTTATGAGTAAAAAGTAAAGAGGTGGAGTGTCTTACATGGACCAATAGTGGATTGGCATATTAAAACAACTACTGTAGTTTAAAACAAATTTATAGTTCATGTGAAACCTGCAAACCTTTATGTCAATAATTATGCATAACATGGATATAGCACTTCTGCGTTGGCATCTTTTTACAGACTTTCTATTGAATACAGAGCAGATTTTAATATTCTGTTGAGTTTTTTTTAAAGCTTTGGCACCAAGATCTGAACAGCTCTTTTTTAATGTTTCACTTTGCAGATTAGTTAGTAAAGAAGATCTTTGTTGTAACAACCCAAAAGCTGTGGAACAACCTTCCGTTCTCAATAAAGTGTGTCCTCTTTTTTTAATTTTTTTAATTTGCTTTTAAAATGCCATCAGTGGTTTGGTCTTTTCACCCATTTAGTCTTTTTATTTGCTTTTATATTTTGTGCTTGAAACACGTTTTTCTGTTTTAATTTATTTTAATGTTTTTCAGGGGCTATTTATGTCTTTTTTTAAATGGGTTTAGTGTACAACACTGTGGTTGTTTTAGTTATTTTATATAAATGAAAACACGCTACAGCAAAAACTCCAGCAGAAATATGATATTTCTGTTTTTGAAGTGTCCAAGGTTGTGTTGGAAGTGTCACAGCTAACTGCTGCTGCAGCTTTGCAAATGACTCGATTATTTATTTGTTTATTTGTTTGTTTGTTTATTGATAAAGGTGCACAGCAGCATTCCACTTTTGCCAGACTGACAAGAAGGCTATGTTCAGACTGCAGGCAAAGTGGCCCAAACCCATTTTTTCTGCTCATATATGACCCATATACGATTTTTTTAATGACAGTCTGATTTTGACAAACCTTTTTTTTTTTTTTTTAATCCATTCCCCCTCTCTTTTTCAACTGCTTCCTTTCTCAGGGGTCACTACAATGACTGAACTTACATGAAGACTTGGCAAGTGTTTTTTTTTTTTGCCTGATGTCTTTCCTGATTCACCCGTCGACCGGCGTGCTACCACAACCCACATGTGTGGAGCAGAGGGCTGCCATCTAAGTAGCTCAGGGGAGCAGGGTCTTGCTCAAAGGCCCAGAGTAGGGAAAAATGAAGTGGAGGCAGGTGTATGTGCTTCACCTTCCCCAAACAAGTTTTGATTGAACGGTCAGGGGGTTCGAACAGGCGACCTCTCAATCACAGGCTGTCAAACCACTGCTCCACTAAACCTTTTCAAATTCAGTGCAGGTCATTTTTAAATAAATTGAATAGATGTTCAATGTTTGTCAAAGTGACCTCAGTCTAAAGGGTCCTGCAATTTCATTCAATGTTTCTGTACATCATTGAAGTACAGAATAGAAGTCATGTTGTTGTCTTTTTTCCTTTTTTGTTTTAAGTTTTTATTTTTGCAGTGTTCTGGATGACTTGCAGCTTTAGCAACATATCGACGTTGGTGTCGGATCGTATCAATACTAAATGACGTGGGCGATATTTTCGTTTGGTTCTACCGTCAGTGTATCTCTTCTGTTCCAGAAGTGTAATGCTGGGTGGGAGTAGATGGGAAGAGGCTCCATCAAATGTAAATACTGGATAAAACAATCATGTCAGATAATAAATTATTGGCTCTGATTGCACAACTTCAGAAATGATACATACCTGTACAACATATGTAGCATCCATATTTACTTCGATATGCACAGCATGCTGCATGTGACGTCACGTTTTGTTGCATCAGGGTCACAGACGGGTCACACTGGAGTCTGATGGAGGCCATGTTTAAATTATAGTGTGAAAACTCGCACAAAGAAATCAAATCTGAGCAAAATTTTTTTTTGAATTGAGCAATAAGAGCGGCGCCGTTCAGGTATTGTGACTACAGCTTCAAACTGCTGCTGTAAACAGCTCTCAAAGAGCTTTCTGCAACATGTAAAATATGTAACCTTTCCATTGAGCCGCACTTCAAAAGATCCGAACTTCCACTTTATTAAAGTATATCACTACCAACTGTAAAGTGCAACAAAGTCCCCTGTGTGATTTCTTCTAGTCTGACCTTTGTGCTGTCACCACCGACTGAGCTGTGGGTTTGAAGGATGCTGCACACTGGAAACAGCGTCAACACACACGCGCGTGCACATGTAAAAAAAACAAGTACCGAACCGGTATTACATTATATTAGGCTGCAGGTTCATTAATCACAAATGCGAGGGCTTCTCAGCCGACGTGGGAAATTAATCAAAGAAGGGGACATTAATCACATGCACGAACAGCAGTAGTTACACCTGTGACAAAGCCATCTGATTTAAACGTGTTGCTCCAGCCTGTGCTAATGATGCCACCCAGGGCCAGGCAAAGCAACCTCACTGCCATCACTGAAACAATAATGCACTAACTATGAAGCAATTTTCTCACGTGTTGTGAAGGAGTATGCTGATGCACATTGCACAGGGGTCAGTGGGTGTTGCAGCAATTACCTGGGGCAGCTTTTTTTTTTCCCTCACAGCTTGACCACTGGCTTTTTCACTAACTGTTGAAATGTCTGTGGAAATTAGTCATATTTTTCCAACCGTGTTGCCCCTGACCAGTAGATTATTGACATGAAAAAAAATATATATATAAATATATAAAAAAAACAAGATGCAATTGGAGAAGTTTGAATTGCAAAGTTGAAATACATACTTGCACATATGCTGTATAAAAGTGTACTTTTATTTATGTGGCATAGAGGAAAAAAGAAAAAGCATCACCTGCCAGTGTGCTTACACTGCCCTCTTTTGAATGCACTGTGGTGTTTCTCACTAATCTGCTGAAGAGGTTTTACTATTATTGCTTCAAAATCCCCCACCATTAAATTTTAAGAGATGCAATTATTAAACATATAATAAATCCTAAATTCAAGCATGGCACAGTAATATATAGATTAAATTGAAATTGTTCATAATTAATCAGGTGACCTAATTCCAGTCCAAAAAAAATAAAAAATAAAAAACAAAATTTGATTTATTTTCTCTGACATTAAGGGACATTCATAAAACTAATATTAAATGTACTTTTAGCAAACATGTAAAGACAGAAAATATTTAATGAATGTAAAAAGCTTCTGCTTGTATTGACACATGAAATTTGAAATGTTAATTTGACTTTAATTAAGGTTGAAAAATAATATCTAGGTCAGGTTACAAATTAAAATGACAAGTTTTAACTCATGTGTTTGAAATGACCTTGTAAAACAGAGATATAGAATATCTGATGATGATGGAGGTGTTGGAGAGAACCCCTTTTCTATTTTACTTGTCCTTTTTTTTTTTTTTTTTAATAAAAAGACAAATAAACCCCCTCCACTTTATTTATTATCCAAGACATTCTCTGTCCATCACAAAATGCATTTATCCAAACCCTCACATTACAGCATATAGAAATATCTCATGTTTTGATATAGTAAATGTGATATAGGTTTAAATGAGTTTAATTTTGTGATGAATACTATACAGTACTTTCAGTTAATTATAGTAAATTGTTAAGTTTAACAATGTAAATATTTTAATAAATTTAAAAGTACAATATTTAAATGAACCCCTCAAAAATGGACCTAAACTTCTTTTGTTGTTGCATTGCTTTAAATTTTGATTCGTCAAGAAATATTTTTAAAACATTGTATTTTAGCCCAGTTTGTATGTAACCTTTAACAATATGCACTTAAGTTGTTTCTTTTTTTTTTTTTATCTTTATTTCCAACTTAAGCTAAACATTTTACAGCTCTCTCTTGTAAATGAGTCCTCGAGGCTCAATGAGACTAACCTGTATAATTAAAGGTTGAATGAAAAATAAAGATTTGGGGTTTTTAAAGGTAAATCTTGGAATGTGCTCATTCAAATCTAGTGAAAGTGTTGCTGAGATGATCATTATCACCTTTACTTACAAGTTGTTTCAAGTTCACTTTTACTTTTGCGCTTGTTTGTCATTCTTTAACCACATAAACGAAGCGTTTCGGGAAGAAAATTTAAAGTTGAATAGTTTAAACAATTTGAAGCGTTAGAGCCGCTGTTAATGACTCGCTTTCATATTTAATAACAAATGTTCTGCAGAGCTTTTTATTCCTAAGCCAAGCTGAGTTCTTAGGCTTACACAAACTTTTTATGTTCTGTTGCTGTTTGTAGCTTTTGTTGCTAGAGGCCGCCACTGTGACAATGTAGGACAAATGAGACTTTTTTTTAAAGACAATGACAGAGTAATGTTTAATTTAGTCATATTTAAGATACAGAAGATTCAAGGCAGCTTTGCATTATTGCATCTGGCTTAATAGCACAGTTACTAAATTGTTTTCTATTTTCTCACAGTCACAACAATCTTAACTTAACCCACATTTGGTCAGTATAACATGTTCATCACCAAATTTAATTCTATTTGTGTGGGAACTAAATGTTTCCTGAAACAGTTTCTGATGTAACAGTCCTCCTGCTGCTGCATCCCTGAGCTTGAACAGTTTTGATCTGTCGTTGGGCTCGGGCCGCACCCTTCTCTGACCCTTGCAGCCTGACAGGCCGTTCTGATGAACTCAAATCACACAAAGCAGGAAAATCAAGGACCTGGTGTCATTTTGATCAATAAAGACGATGAGAGGAGGGAGGATCAGAAAGGAAGAAGACTGAGAATCAAAATGATGATGACTTTGCCCACATTTCTGGCGGACCCCTTCTCATTTATTTATTTATGGGTCCGCTAAAAAGTCTCAGCAAAGTTCCCATCAAGCACTTGCTCGCTGTTTTTGTTCTGGTTTCGCTCTGACTTTTTCTTCTTTGTGTCTCTGTTGACACCTTCTTCAGTGGACTCACGTGTCCTGGTATCCCAGCGATCTGTGGCCCTGTCTTGTCAGGAGGGAGAAAGTCTATCCCAGGGTGGAGAGCAGTAAGACTAACCCATGAAGGGGTGGAGGAGGGCGCGAAGAGGGTGGGTGGGGGGGGGCAGAGACAGGGGACAGG
>JARVLU010000255.1:24088463-24102802 GCA_031762415.1 Simpsonichthys santanae
GTTAGACTGAGACACACCTTTGCTATAATTTTGAGCAAACAAATAATTGTTTTTAAGTGTTAATCTTGTTAAATTCTCCCATGCACACTCCTAGGGCCACCATTTGGCAGCCAATCAATTTTTGGCACAATACCGGCCCACATTTCCAGGTTCGGCCCACATTTTCGGGTTGTCAGTGGTGACACGTAACAAATGCGATGCGTCAGCAGTGACGCATAATAGATGCGACGTATACGGTGAAGCAATGTATTTATGGATTTTTCCACTTTCTTAGAAATATTTGGACTGATGCGACTTATAGGGTGGTGCGAGAAGTACGGCGGAAAATATGTTAGCTAAAATTTGCTAAGGTAGCTAAAAATCCACAACACAACTCATTCCAGGTGCTAACACATTTCACAAGATCTTACAATATTGCAATATATTGCAATATCTTATATATAATATTATAAGACCATGATTAACGTAATTTACTAGGACTGACAATAAAACAATAACTCCATCACTTCTCATCTTAAGGTAATCTTAGTTCAGGACTCTGACATGAAATGCATCGGGTGGTATGAATTTCTTCAAGAAATGAAATTCTTTTGGTTTTATAAGCTATAACCAAAGCCGCTCTTACAACCTTGCCTTTCTCTGAACCCCTCACCCAACTCTCTTCTCTTTTGTCCCCTCTTTACCCTCCCCCAATCTACATCCTTCTCTCTTCAACTGTTCCTCTCGCAGCTTATAATTGACACCCCCACCAGTCCAGTCACCAGTGGCCTGCCCCTCTTCTTTGTTATCACTGTCACAGCCATTAAACAGGTAGGACGCTCACAAACGCTCAGATCTCTTGGGAAGCATTGCTTCAAACAACTTCTGTTCTTAGATAAGACAAACACCCTACCAAACAACTTCTCTATTATTTGTATGTACACATTCATCTTGCAGTGAGAGGACACACTATTGAATATGTCTGCTGATGTGAGAAATATGGTTATGAATGCTTTCTTCTGTTAATCACTAGAGCCTCCGAGAGAGGAGCATCTCCCACTACTGAGAAATTAGCTGCTATCAGTGATAGATGAAGCTATTCTTGTAAAATAGTCAAGGTTTACAGGAACATAAATCTAAAGCTAGAAATATAGGAAACAGGTCAGCAAGCGAAAGGAGATCAATGCTAATTATTTCCAGAGTAGAACCATCACCTCCTCCTTTGTGCCTCTTCATTTCATGCTACACCTCAAAACTCTGCACAAAATTTTTTTTTCTTTCTCTTTCCCTATATTCTTGTCCTTTATAAACTTATTTTCTGTGCCTTTCTTGCAACTCTTTTAGGGCTATGAGGACTGGCTCAGACACAAAGCTGACTGCTCCATAAATGAGTGTCCAGTGGATGTGGTGCAGCAGGGGAAGGTGGTGAGGACGCAGAGTCACAAACTACGGGTAAGAATGGCCTCATTAGACCATTAGTGCACCTGAGGCCACAAAGCAACACTGCTGCACTGCTGCAATGCTCACATTTTTTATAACTGTCGCTCTCACTCCCTCTTTTCCTCTCTGCAGTGCTCTCTAACTTGGGTTCCTTTGTTTGTCCGACCGATTAATTGCTCTGAAACTGTAGTAGACTGGTCCTTGGTGCACCACACAAGAATCTTGTGATGCATTTCATGAGTCATGTTGCTTCTGTCATCATTCTTTAATGTTCTCTTTGTCATTCTGATGCAAGACAGAGTCAGTCTTTGCCTGATTGAGTTATTTAAGTAATGCCAGATTTCATGTCGATCCCTTTAGCTGCAATTTATTAGAACTTTATCACTGAGTTTTTGCTATCTTAAAAAGTGTTCTGTATTTAGTTCCAACCACCATGTTTAAGGGATAATCATTGCAAACATTTGATAAGTTTAAACACTTATAATGTATTTCCATTGTCCAGTCTCAATGACTCGCTTTAACTCAACTTGGGTCTACACTTTCTAGATCAGGGCTATTCAACTGATAGCCCACGGACCACTTCTGACCCAGGGGTGACTTAAGCCTGGCCCACTGATGAGTTCATTCATAAAAAGAAGAAAGAAAAAATCTATCAGAAAATGCAGTGAGAGAGACCTTTAAAAAAAAAAGGCAAATATTTCAAAGGCAATCCTGTCATGTGCCCATCACAATTTTCAATATTTTCATGAGCATACATTAGTACTAGGGGTGTGACGGTACACTAAAATCACAGTTCGGTTCGGTTCAGTTTCAAGGAGGTCTCGGTTTGGTTAATTTTCAGTACATTTTTTTTTTTTTTTTTTTTTTTTTAATGAAGACTTACAAAACATTTATTTTGAAAAATGATACTTTAAATAAACAGCCCTCTTTACAATAAATAAACTATACTAACAATAATAAAAATCTTAATAAATAACAACAACAGCAAGAACCAGAACAATAAGCTGCAACAGACCATTTATAATCTAACTAATCAAGTTTTAAGTTTTTATCCAAAAAGACCAACTTGTCCACATTTTCTGCCAAAAGCACAGATCTAGTTGCAGTGAATATCTCCAGCGGTGGAGAAAACCGCTCACTAACATGTAGAAGGTGTTTGTCCTCATTACTCACAACATCTTCTTGAACCTGCTCCCACCTGTCCCTGGAAAAGTTCAGAGTTCAGTCATCAAACTTCTTAGCTGCAGGTGAACTCTGGTGGATTTCCATGAACAGGAAGAAGCCTCAGCTGCTATCACTGTCCCTGACTGGAAATAAAACACAAAGAAGTAAAAAAAAAAAACATGAGTTAATAAGATTATAATATATATAAAAAAAAAATTAATTAGATAATAATAATAAAATAAGACCTCTTCTTGAATGGCTGTTTTGAGGTGGTTGAATCTCTTGGTCTTCATCATCATCATCATGGCAGGGCTTTAATCAGCTCCAGGGCTTGTTGACAGAATCAGTTTTAGCTTTTTCATAAAGTGCTGAAATTTTTGGCTGAGTGTTGACGTGATGGATGTCGTAGCGGGGCTCAAGAACTTTAAAGTCAGCACATCAACAACATTCAGATGTAGATCCAGAGATTTAAAAACTTCTACAGCTTGTGTTATTGCTCTGGACAGATCTGAATTACTTGATAAAGGTTGTTTAAATGCTGCTGTTATCGGTGTTTGCAACAAGCTGCTTTTCTTGCTTGTAGAAGAGACGTTCACATTTGGATGATGTTGTTTCAAGCGCGTTAACAAGTAGACATGTTGCTGCTGCAGATCCAGTCTCTGTGAAACTACGTCGACACACAGCTTTGGGTTTGTTCACGCCTTTTAACAAGAAAGCCATAATGTTCCCAAACAGGAGACCACAACCACCTACATAAATACGTTTACGTTTAAATTGTTTAGGTCTATGACCGCATCGAGATGCTAGGCTGCTAATGCTACCTGCTGCAAGATAATACTGTAGTGCCGTGCTGAAACACGCTTAGGAATTTTAGTTCCGCAGCAGATAAATTCTCGTTAATAAAATTTAATGAGTGAATAAATGACCGAAACGGTACACAGGTGGACCAAACCAAACGTGCCGTACCGAAATGGTTCGGTACACCCACATGTACTGTTGCACCACTAATTAGTACACTTAGCAAAAAGCCCCCTCCCCTCTGAAAGCATCGACTTAAACAACCCAAGGCCAAGCCAGTCCAGTCCAGCATCAGACTGATACCATTGTCCATGAGGATACTCACTGCTCAAGCAGAGGAACAACCTCTGACTCATGGAGTCAGTTTACAGTCAATAACAGACCAACATAAATGCCAAAGCAAACCTGAACAGGACGTTAACCAGAACAACCCATTTCCACACTCAGAGGCATTGTAAACAGTCAAACATTGCACAGTTTCACAAGGCTACCCAGCATGCTTTGCAGTCTCTCTGGGACTTTCTTGCAGAGAAAACTTTGTGAGTTTGAGGGAAAATAAAATAAAGTTAAACAGAAACACACATCTTTGCTTTAATCTGGGACCTACAAATATCCATGTTTTGGTGTTCATATTGTTTAATTATTAGGAATAAATTAAGCAGAAACACAAGTCAAAAGGCTGCATGCTGTCATGGGGGTGCACTCCTCTCACACAGCTGTTAGCTGGACTAAATAAACAGATTTATTACTGGGGGAATACAGACTCTTTAAGCTTCACAGCAGCTTTGTAGTTAGTTTAAAGAAATAGTTAAGCACAAATAGGTTGGATTAAGTGAGTCAATTCATGATAGTTAACAACACGAAGTTCGACACGCATCTTGCTCTCTTTCAGCCCAGCTGAGTTCTGCTCCGCCTCTTTTGGCTCTGCTCAAAGCTCACTTCACCTGTGATTTATGAACCCGTTGAGGAATAACTGGTTTGTGCAGCCATTTCTTTGTAAATCAGAAGTGGTTCTTAATGAACTCACCTGGAACAGCAACATGTCGGTCCTTCAGGGAACATCAAAAACAGTCAACATTTTCATTTTTGTTGAAAATCATAAAGATTTGGCAAGTCAGCGATGGCAGAATAATATTTGTGTAAACTAGGAGGCATAGTGTGTCATTTTTGTTTTTAATATTGTTTCACATGAGAATATCACTACTTTTATTGTAAGGGAAGAAATCTTGAAATGTAATCTCTCTGAATTACACTTTTCAGTTATGTTTATTGCATACAGTATATGATTCAATACAGAAAAATAAATGTATTTAAAAGCTAATGGATCCTTGAAATACTTGGTTTATTTACATAATAAATAATTGCTCAGCTCAGGCCTGACAGCAGCCTAACTGCATGTTTTTGATCTGTGGGAGGAAACCGGAGTACCCGGAGAAAACCCATGCAAGCACAAGAAGAACATGCAAACTCCACACAGAAAGACCCCAGGTCCAACAAAAGGAATGATAATCATGAGCTTGTAAACATGGTTTGGTTCTAAGAGACTTGACTCTCTGGTCAATCAATAGTCTGAGCTGTCAAATCTTCAGCTCGACTTGTCTGGCTTTGAACCTCAACCGATTAAGTTAGGGACCAAGCTGGAAGCATGTGGGATCACTTCATGGAAATAGTCTGAAACTGTGCCAATTCAGCCCAACTAGGGTCAAGTCAAGGAAAAAGGTCATCAGCATCTCTATAAGCTGATGGTCGCCCTCTGAAGTTGTCTTAATTAAAATGTAGTTTTCCTAAATAACTCAGCCGTCTTATACTTTGCTGGTGGTATTTTGATGTTTTGTCAAGAATGTACATTTTTGCATTTTTGCCGATATTCAAACTTCTATTTGTCAATAAATATGGACCAATAGTTGATGCCAATGCAAGTAAATCACTGAGCTTTTTATTGTGTAACTGAGATATTCTGCCTGTTTATCTTTAATATACAGTAGTTCTTGATTTTCATGATGGCTTAAGTTGCTGTCACTTAAAAACAGCATTAGACATTTAAAATAGGCTGCACAATATATTGAAAACTTATATTTGCAATAACAATGTAGTATTGCAAAAGACAACAAATCATCCATCTATCCATTATCTTTTACTCACTTTTTCCTTTTTGAGTCATGGGGGGGTGGGGGGGTCACTGGTGCCCATGTCCAGCAATCACTGTGCGAGAGGCGGGGTACACCCTGGACAGGTTGCATATCCATCACAGGGCCACAATAAATCATAGGCTGTTATTATTCTAGGTGATAATTAATTCGTGCTCTGCATGACAATTATATTGTGACCAATTCAGTGGACTGTCACTTCTGCCCACACCTGGTTTCATTAATAGTGGTTGAGGTGATGAAACACAAGGAGAGTTATGAGAGTAGAGAGGAAAAACTTTTTTTTTCCACATCTAATATTATCTTCACAGTATTCAACAATATTTCAGTGACATGTTTCTAATTATTTTAACAAAAACTTGTTTAAGGCATGTTAATAAAGATTTCATCCTAGGGCCACAAGGTCAGATTTGACTTAGTTTATATGTATGATCAATGTTAAACATTAATCTTTATAGTGTTTATCAACTGTTATCAGTGACTGTCATTAATAATGTGTCATTCAGGTAAACCCTGTAATCCATGTTAAATGTTTTCATTCAAAAAATAGTAACTCAAAAAGTAGGCAAGCGGAAACAGTTGTAAAAAAAAAAAAGAGTCAGTAGTTGGAATAATAAGGCACTTGTGAATTATGTTCCATTTTTTTATGGCAGCTTTGGTAACAGTATTACATTTTGACATTCTGTAAGGAAAATATATGAACTACCTTCATGCACAATAGTTTGCTATCTGCTCTGCAGACATCTTTCCTTCTCCATCCAAGCATTTAATGAAAATAGTGTCTGGCTGTATAACGTGACCGATCCAACTCATCACCCCCTGTGCAGATCCATTGATTCAGTCCACTATATTTTAGTCTTGTAACACCATTTTGTCAGCAGGTAGGTAATGAGTGCTGGAACATCTAGTTTCTGCTGTGTCTGCTGCTCATTTGTGAGCGTGCAGAGACTGTGTGGGATGCTGAGGGTCATCTCAGAATATACAGTTTCAGTACAGCTGCCAAGCAATAAAAGGTTGCGGATAACTGGAGTTTGTGTTACCAGTGCAGTAGTTTTCTGTGAATTTCATTCGTAAAGAAACAACGTAAATGTATTTTTGTCTAAAAACCTTGTTTTTTCATCTCTGTCCATATTGCCATCTTTATTTGAACCTTTTTCATTTTGCCTGCATCACATCTTCTTTGTGCCCCACAGTCTGTCTCTTCCACACATCAAACAGCAAGGATTAGAGTGGGAATAATGATAATACATTAATCATATGAAATCAGAGTGTGTGTCATGTGCATGGTCACCGTGGAGACCGGATTTATTAGACTCTAAGCTGCTCTGCTCGCATAATCTGTTATGCAACTTCACAATCCTTTGAAAATAAAAATCCTTAAAAAAAAAACGAAATGATAAATGTTGAGCATGTCTTTCTATTTGTTCAGTATTTATCACTAACTATATTAGTTGTGTTACTGATTGGGAACCTGTGTCCTTTTCTTTCAGGTGGGTGACATCGTCATGGTAAGAGAGGATGAGATTTTTCCCTGTGACCTCATCTTTCTCTCATCCAGCCGATACGATGGCATCTGCTACGTCACCACCACCAGCCTCGATGGGGAGTCAAGTCACAAGGTGCCAGGATCATTAAAGAATATTTTTGATCAGTTTTGCATTAAACTAGTTTTTAAATTGTCATCCAAGTTCACAAAAAAATCTGCAGTAAAGTTGTACTGTAGGTTTGTGATCAGCTACATTTAAGAGCTTTTCAAGTACCGAATAGCACAGAATTTTTCTCTCTTTTTTTACCCATCGATGCATTCCTGCTCACACAAAACAATGGTCGTTATGTAAGAGTATAAAATCTATTTGAGTCTGTATCTGCAAAAGAAAACAATAACACTGTTCCCTGGCAGGTTGGATCACAGACTTTATGTATTACCAAAAGCAAATCCTCATATGATTGATTTGTATGCTTTCTAAAGGATTTTAAAAAAAATGCACAAAGCATGGTGAGTAAGCCATGTTCTCATCATTCCAGGAAATGTGCAATTAATTTCATACATTTTTCACTAATCTCATGTTTTTTTTTAAAACAAAATTATTGTAATATGGCAAATGTGTTGATTTATTATTATTATTATTTTACAAAGTACTTTGCAGTGGAATAGTCACAAACAACGTCTTTAAAAAACACATGCATGACCACATTTTAAACATTGTTTTTGTTAATTGAATGAAACCACAAGTCTTAAAGCCCTTAACATTTAGCCAGACTGTTCTGGCAATGATCATTTACTTTTTTTTATTGACTCATCTGCAGTTTGATAGTTGGTTAAAAAGCATATTTTAATCAACTGTTGAAGTGGTCCAGGTTTTGAAAACATCCTGCTGCTGACATAAAACACGGTGACATAAATACCATCCAGTGGTTAATGCACTGGTTTCTCCTGCATTTTGACTCCTGTTAAAAAATTAGTTTTATAACTCGGTGAGTTTCACTCTGTTATCATTACTTTTTGTCATCTTTTTTTTTTCTTTTTTTTTTCTGAGGTTCAGAAATTTTGCTTTATATCAGGTAATTTCACTTCCAATACAATCCAGATTTGCCATAAATCACAGTAAAAAAATTACAAAGATCCAAAGTGCTGTACAAAAAACAATTTAGTTTTTTTTTCATCTGATGCTAATTCACAACAAGAAGATGTATAATCTTATCTTTGTATATTAATCAAGAAAAACACAGCGATTTAAAAGGTTGCCCCTTGTTCCCATCAACACATCTCACATTCCCACCCATTATTGTTCATGACATGCATCTGAACGTCCCACTTTTCTTGTGTTCTTTGAACACTTGCTTAAACTGGCTCTAACACTCACTATCCCAGATCGTGTCTGTAGTGTATGTGTGTATACAGGTTGTCCCCGGTTTATGGCGGACTTGCTTTACGGCGTTTCGCGTATACGGCTGTCGCGCCCCAGTGACGGCATCAACCCTCGCGGACTTTTTTTGCAGCATTTTATCATTTTTTCGGGGTTTTTTTTTTTAGGGTGTTTTGTTAGCTAACTGCTTGGAAACACATTAAAACACATTTAGAAACATTAATATGGCCGTTTGAAGTTGTTTTACATTGAAAAAACGTGTTTAAAAAGACGTTACCGATCGCCGTTTAGTTTCGGTTTCGTTTTACGGCCGAAAATCCGCGTATACGGCCGCGGATCCGGTATACGGCTAAATCGGTATACGACCGAGCCGTTAGAACGGATCTCGGTCTTAAACCGAGGACTACCTGTATTCTGACTGAAAATATTGAACACTAACATTTTCAGCCACTAGATGGCAGTACAGTAGTATGGCATGCCGTTGTAGCATGTAATAGGTAAAAGTGGCTATCACAATCAACTTGCTACAAACTGATATCGTTGTCTGCCTGAAGCAACCGTCAAATCAGCTTCATTTTGCAGCGCCGCCCCAGCGAAATGAAGCTGATTTGACCATAGAAATAAAAGTTCAATGGAGACACACCTTTACTATAATGTCGAGCTAACAAATAATTGTTTTTAGGTGGTTATCTTGTTAAATTTCGAAGAAATGCACAGCGAGTTGCCCACTGTGCGTTCATGTTTCTGTGTATCGGGTTTTGAAATGCAGCTGATTTGACCGTCAAAGCCTTTAATTAAGAAAAAGATAGACAAAGACACACCTTTACTATAATTTTGAGCAAACAAATAATTGTTTTTAAGTGTTAATCTTGTTAAATTTTTATTAAAGTCTTCCTGTGCATGCCCCCGCAGCGCCATTTGGCAGCCAATCAAATTTTGGCACAACACTGGCCCACATTTCTGGGTTGGCAGCAGTGATGCATAATAGATGTGACGAATACGGGGAAGCAAAATATTTATGGATTTTCCCACTTTATTAGACATATTTGGACTGATGTGACTTATAGGGCGGTGCAACGGGTACGGCGGAAAATATGGTAAGAAGAATGTGGCTGAAAAAAGTGATCTTGAAGACACTACCCATAACACTGTCTGTGAGCTCATTTCACTTTGTTGACAAATGGCTGATGGAGGAAAACCTGCATCTTATTTTGTGTCTGGACTCCAATAAACCACCGGAGAAGAGACCCGGATCCTCAGAAGGATTGAAAACAGTGACGAGAATATCAGGGATGATTTCAAATGTATGGAGGACACAGCATTATAGTATTTGTTCATCTTCAGTTTTATGATTTTCTCTGTAACTAACCCAAGCTCAGTGATGGAGGACTTTATTTGGCTGGGCTCTGTGTCTGTTTTAAGGTAAATAAGATTGTGTCCCGCCTCTTTTAACAAAACACCACCAACCTTTTATTGCTAGTATCACTCAGTCCTCTGTGAATAGCAAACAACCATCAGGGTGCTACTGATCCCTCGTTAGACTGATGGTCCTCCTTGATCATGTGAACAGCTGGTTTTGGCTGTCATCAGCAAACTGGTTGATCCACTATGAGAAGGTGCTATTTATAAGACTGAGTTTGTTGCAGCTCCTCAGACTGAAGAAGTCATTTTGGATAAAAGATGAAATGTTCCAACAAGAAGAATCTGTCCAGAGGACCTGACTCAACCTGGTTAGATTTATCTACCTGAATCATTGCGCAACATCAGGTCAAACAAAGTGAGATCATCTTAGCTCCTGACCTTTCTTCTGCTTTATCCAGGTGTGATTCAAATCCCTGCACAGATGATTACCCGCAGATATTATTGCCAGAAAATTCTCCATCACAGAGCAACCTAGCCTTAACCCCAGAGCCTGCTGGGTAAGCTCCTGAACTAAACACATGCAAATGACCAGATAGCCATGTTTTATGGAACTAATACTCTGAAAGTTATTTATTTATTTATTTATTTATTTATTTTAGAATGGGCCTTCTGTCCCCACCCTCCACCTTTAACTTTCCCATGTCACAAGGAGACGGACAGTCCCTCCAGAGGCATCGCTCTACCTCCACTCCCAATGTTCACATGGTCAGCACGGTGGACCTTGCTACCATCAGCGGCATGGAGGTAAGTGGTCATGATGTTCACCTATCCAAAAGTATTAGTCTGTGAATTATTAATGCAGTCTCTGTTGTGGTGTTCTTTTCTTTAGGAAGCAATGAAATTCAACACAATAGGTACACAATCCCTTCATTTGCTGTGTTTATTTTATTCTTCTGCTTTTGAATCAACTTTAACCTTGATGCCCTTCATGTCTGCAGGACCTGAACCCTCACCAAAACCCTCCACCAGCCCACCCTCCACTCTTGGTTCTCCTGGTAGGAAACCACCCAAGTCCCCCTCAGAGCACAAGGAACGCAAACCCTCCTCATCTGATGACAAAAAGAAAGTGGTAGGCTTGCCTTCAGACACGAGCAAATCTAACAGCTCGTGATAAAGATGGTCTTACAGATTGGCCATATACAAACCCAAAAGACAAACCATTCTGTAACTGTGTCACTTCAGCACCGAGGAGGCTACAGAGACTCAAGTTACTACTGGGAGGTATCTCATCGAGAAGTTAATGTTCTGAAGAGGATAGGTACTGGATCCTTTGGGACGGTCTACAAGGGCAAGTGGCATGGAGACGTAGCAATCAAGATCCTTAAGGTCAAAGAGCCGACGCCTGAGCAGCTACAGGCCTTCAAAAATGAAATGCAGGTCCTTCGGTGAGCACTGCTTTCTTTTTGTACATTAAATTGCTGCATGTCATTTCAGGCTTGAACATTCACTGATGGAATTTCTAACATTTTTACCACTTGTGTGCTCTGCAGGAAAACCCGCCACGTCAACATCCTGCTGTTCATGGGCTTCATGACAAAGCCCAACTTTGCCATCATCACTCAGTGGTGTGAAGGCAGCAGCCTGTACCACCATCTGCACGTCACAGAAACCAAGTTTGACACCATGCGTCGCATTGATGTGGCCAGACAGACAGCACAGGGCATGGAGTAAGAGCTGCTGCCAGATCTTTGTTTCACACTCAATATGTCGTGGTTTTATTTATTTATTTATTTTTTATGTAAATGGTTCAAAAAGAATGAACTTGAGTCAGCTGTCACAAATTTTCAGAGGCTGTGTCGTTCAGTGTGGAACACCTCACAGTATCAAGGACAGCTCGTGACAGCACCATCTTGAAGTTGAAGTAACTGCTGTCAGAAGGCTTCTGGTTGTGCGCCTGTTTTGTTGCGGTCGTGTTTGGGTACGAAACGATTTACCCGTGCACTTACCATATGCACTTGCATACAACCCTGCATGCACTTATACGTGCACAGGCACTAGATTAGGGTTAAGCTGTGCTTTTTTCACAGTCAGAAATAAATTAATGTATACAGGTGTGCATTTGGTGCTACCCTTTCTTTATAATAAAATGAAACAAACCAGTGACTGGAGCCAGAAGTATCCAGTTCTGTCTCATCAGTCTCAGATACTTCAGCTTGTTTGGCCTTTTCTGTATTTTTCTGTTTATCCACGGAGATCAATGTGATTCATAATGACATAAGATCCTGTCTGTCGATACAAGTCTGTCTTCACTTCTTGGTGTCCAGCCTCTTGTCCAGCTCCTCAGACACCTTCTGCTTTGCCTTTGCTATGTCTCTTTGCTCTACCTCCCATCTCCTTATATTCCTGTCTCCTCTCTTCAGTCCTCTCACTGTCATGTTTTGTCTTGGTTTTCTTTGAACAGCATCCTGCACTTCACTATTCCACCACCAGGTTTCCTTATCATCCATTCTCTGTCCAGATGACACACCAAGCACCTTCCTTCCATGATTATGATAAAACCTTTTTAAAAACACTCAGTACTTAACATGCTGTCATAACTGCCTGTCTCCAGTGCACACATAATGACTCTGGCAGTACATTAGAGCTGTCAGGATGGGCCGGTCTCGGGCTTTGATGCAGTTTTATGAATCATAGCAGAAATCAAACTAAATAAGAATGGACAATATAACACTGTGTTAATCTACTTGGAGGAGGAGGCAGTAAGCTTACTGAGGAGGAATGGGAGTGCAGAAATTAAGCAGAAAAAATTAGTACTGTGGTGCACGGCACAGCAATTACGCATGGCCCCGCCCACTCTGCTTTGCTCCTCTTATGAGACGTAGAAGTACTGGAGCACAGAATCATTTATCCAGGATTTACACAGAGCTGCACTTTTCCTGTGGCCTAACTTTAACAAACTTAAAATGATGACATCTGCTGATGCGTGTCAGGTGCACGCTCAGGTCCGTACCCTGCTCTCAGCTGCGGTGGAAGAAGTTGCAGCACCTGAAGCGACATCAAAAGCTGAAGTGAGGAGCACGTTCACATCACCACCATCCAAACAGAGAAGAACAAGTGCTTCTGCAGAGTGGGAGAACGCAGTGGACGAGCCAGAGTAATGGTCAGGTCACACTGTACATCACTCAGACCTGCTTCGGATGTTATCATCCATCAAATGGCCGATGAGCGAGATTTACTGGGATTTTGGAAACTAAACTCAATGTGGACCCAGAACTGGCCAAGTTGGAGAGATCCGTGCTCTGCATCCCAGCGAACAACAGTGAGCGAGTTTTCAGTGCAGCTGGCTGCACAGACCAGTGGAGGACTGTTCTCAAACCTGCTACAGTGGATTTAATATTGTTCTTACATGACAAACATGTAAGTAGAACACAATAACTTCATCCATCCATTTTCTTCTACTTATCTGGGGTTGGGTTGCGGGGGTAGCAGCCTAAATAAGGAGGCCCAGACTTCCCTCTCCCCAGCCACTTGGGCCAGCTCCTCCGGGGAAATAAAGGTGTTCCCAGGCCAGCTGAGAAACATAGTTCCTCCAGCGTGTCCTGGGTCTTTTATTTTGTTCATGTTTTGTGCAATTCTAATTAATATATGTTTTTGATCATTTATATTGTTCTTTTTCACTCCCATTATTGGATGGATGGAGGGCTGGTCCATCCATCCATCCATCCATCCATCCATCCATCCATCCATCCATCCATCCATCCATCCATCCATCCATCCTAGCCTTTGTCTGTTGTTATATATATTTTGTTTATTAAAGTATTAGCTTAACATTGTTGTAGAATGTCGGCCTTTTCAGTTTAATTTTCATGCACGCACACTTTTATTCTGTGGTGTAGTGCAGGTGAACGTTAAATCGCTCCATCATCAGCGACAGCATGACTCAGCTTAATTTTGCATGACTTTATTTTATATCTAAATTTAAAAAGCCTTGTTCTATAGTTTTTCCAAATAATTTTGCTCTAAAAATATTTTTGTTCATCTATATAATAGCCTATCTTTAGAATAGATTTTTTTAGGCTATTAGTTTTGTATGTATATCTATTTTGGTGACTTGTTAAAAATAAATTTTATGTCTTCCTTTCATTACATTTTTAAAATTATCATGTCAAACTGAATAGAAACAACCTTTATTGTCCCACGGATGGGAAATTCAAGTGTATTTGTTTCAAAAGCAGTAAAAGCTTAATTTTTTAAAAAAGTCCTTTTTTTCCCCCCAGGTTCAGCCTTCTGATTACTGGTAATCCCTTCGGTCTGGGTAGGGCTCAGAATAAAAAAAAAAAAAAACTGGCTCAGTCCGATCTGAGACGGATTTATTAGGCCCGAATGCAACTCTAATTGGGCGCTGTGCTAAATCAGTGCTATTTTGCTACATTTATTTGAATGTGCTTATAGAAAAAAATAATTGTCAACCATTAACAACGTGTGGCATGGAGGCTGCACAGCTTCAGAAAGAAAAGCTTTGCAGAGAGTGGTGAAGGCTGCACAGAAGATGTTGGAGTCAGTCTCCCCACCATCACAGACA
>JARVLU010000255.1:24146310-24158616 GCA_031762415.1 Simpsonichthys santanae
GGCCATATTAATGTTTCTAAATGTGTTTTAATGTGTTTCCAAGCAGTTAGCTAACAAAATACCCTAAAAAAAAAAACACGGAAAAAAAAACATAAAATGCTGCAAAAAAAGTCCGCAAGGGGTGATGACGTCACTGGGGCGCGACGGCCGTATACGCGAAATGCCGTAAACCAAGTCCGCTGTAAACCGAGGACTACCTGTATATACATGTCATAAAATCACCAAGTTGTGTTGTCCTGTCTCACTTTTGTTGCCAGAGTAGTCATCTGTAATCTTTTCACTGCATGATGTCTGAGGCTGCAGCCTGAGACAGATTTGTGGTCTTCTTTGTTTTCCACCACCAAAGGCAAAGACAGTGATAATCCATGGACTGTGTGTTTGTATGTTTGCTTGCATCTGTGTGTGTGTTTGTATGTTTGCTTGCATCTGTGTGTGTGTTTGTGTGTTTGCTTGCATCTGTGTGTGTGTGTTTGTGTGTTTGCTTGCATCGTTTGCAAAAATTCTCATGCATTGCTGAATGTATTTCAATGAAACTTTCAGCTGATTGACATTTGGAGGCAACACAACTGAAAATTGCTCACCACAGCCAACTGATTCAAGAAAACTCAAAAATGGCTGTTCCTCCGCCAATCTTAGACGTTGAGCTAAAAATGTATGTGGTTGTAGCTGAGAATTATTTACAATAAACACAATACATCACTCTGCACCTCTTTGCTTTAAACCTGAGCTTTATCTTTTGGAGTCTGCTCGTCTGCTGGGGAAATAACTAATAAACCAAATGGACAAATTTCAAGGAAACTTGGAGCAGCACAAAAGAAATGCCTCTAAATCAGAGCTATTCAACTAAACTGCTCATGGGGGCCACAGTTACTGAAAGCCAGCAGCTCGGGGGCCGGACATCCAGCGACTAAAGTCATTATGTAAATAAACCAAAGTCTACAATGATGTTACCTTTTCAATTTGTTTATTTTGTTGCATTGAATCATAAATGCAATAAACAAAACCCAAACCCAGAACCACCCCAACAAAAATATATATTTTCTAATGAAGTGGGCCAGATTGAAGTCACCCGGGGACCGGACATGGCCTGTGGGCCACCAGTTGAGTAACCCTGCTCTGCATTGACCGAGTCCATCCACTGAACTGCTCTTTCAGTTTTAGCTGAAAGGCTCCAACTTTTATCTCAGTGTTTACGACACTGATAACCTCGTGCACGCTCTTGGTCACAAAGTAAACACACACGTTAATGGCCATGCCCTGCAAAGACCTGCGACGCCCCCACACACACACGCACAAGCTTTTATTCCCATTCTCGGACAATAAAAACATTAGTGAACCTCTGAGCACCACTGAGCTCCTTTTACTCGATAACGATGTGACCCAAGGACACAACGCTGTGTTTATTAACTTGTTCCAGGGCTTTTTGAAATTGAATCTAAATTGCCACATTCTGTCAAGAAACAGTGCGTTTCTTTGAGAGGTCTTCAAAGAATCGGGTCTTTCATGAACTTTGTGAGAATGGGGTCTTTTGAGTGGAGTGAAGGAGAACAGAGCCTTTCAATCAGCAGGCAGTGAATGGTTAAATGGAGACTCGGGCAGTGTTTGAATGGGCCCGTCAGAATGGGAGCTTTGTGCACATTTCCTGAGATAAGCCTGATGGTTATCCCAGACTGTGCTGCTTTAGGTAAATGAGAGCTGCAGAATATTTTAGCATATCTTACCTGGCAAGTTTTTCTTCTGTTTATCACTATAAAGAGTCACGGCTGGATGTTTTTAGAAGCAAGTCTCACATGTGCATGCATTGTCCTTTTAGGAGACTGATAGAAGGGAGGGTCCACGCTGCAGCTTCTCTACACGGAAGGTAACCTGAGGTTGCAGTAGGAAGTCGTTTCAGTGAGTGATGTCTGCAGGCGGTTGAGCACCTGCAGCCTGGCAGCAGGTGAGCGCACCATGACAGGGAAGTTGCACAGGTGATCGTTCAGTCCGGTTTCATGGAGCAAATGCTGCAGAAGAGGAGGAGACGAGGAGGAACATGGGACAAAAGGATGGAAGGTTTAGTCTTCTTCATGGAGGAGGATGTGGAAGATGTGTTTGGTTCTGAGTGTAGCATGAAAGCTGAGATGGGGATGACTCTAACAAATGTGAACACTTTGGATTCAGATGGATGTTTGGACAGAAAGGAGCTGGATTTATTTGCAGAACCTCATGGGACTAAAGCACAAACAGAGGAGAGTCCAGAAGGAGGTGGTGGGAGCCAAACAGGAGACAACACTGCGGTGTCAGTGACGCATGGAGAGACGGAGCTGAAGAAAAGTTCTCAGATGGACGATGAAGCTGAGGAGACCAAAGAGGAAAAGTCGGATGAAGAACTGGGTTTGTGTTCAGGTCCTGGAGAGGGGAGAGAGTGTCATCATGTTCGCATTTCTCTTCAGGAGGTTGAGAGTTTCTACAGACTTTCATGTCGATGTCACTGGATCTGTGGTGGGTTTCTGATGAGTCGTCACTTTTAATGCAACACAGAATATCTTCTTTTATTCCATTAAACACCTTTTAACAGGTTCTTCAATCCACTTTTAATATTTGAATTGCTGTCGTCTTTGCTCCTATTAGAAAATGTGACTTGTGTCTGAAAGCATTAAATCTTGAACTTAATCTGTGCAGTTTCCGACTTTTCTCTTAAATTTAACAGTTTTGTTATAAAAACTAAACATAAGAGAAGCTCTATTTTTTGTTCATATAAATGGGATCAACTCAGTTATAATCAGGCCTAATGATGAATAACTTCTTGATCTTAAAAGTAAAATTAGGTTCCTAGTTTATTTCTTTTAGTCTTATATTTACTTCTTTAGTAGTTTGCATCATTTATTTATTGGATGAACACAATTTATTATCACCCTCACTTTAAACACAACCTTTTTAAACTGCACCTTCCTCTTTCCTTCACATTGCACAGATGCAGTTTCATTTCTCTTCTTCCTCCTTCATGCCTGCACTTACAATTTATTAATTTGCATTATTGTCCTGTTCTGTCTCTTTTTGCTGGTTATGTAATGTATTTTAATCAAAACTGTTTTGTTTCACCTCTGCTTGTACTGTATAGTGGTTTTATGTATTTTTAAGGCTAAACGCAACAGAATTTGGTGGTTTAATGACAACCAATGACAAAACACCCCACAGTTTTATTTCAAATGTCAGGATAGAACAAAGGGTGTCATTTTATCTAAAAGTTTTAAAGTAATTTACACAAAGATATTGTAATTTTATCTTTTTATGACCATAAAGGAACATCATATCTCAGGACCAAATAAACAGAGTGAGTGTCCTTAAAGAGCTTAATGATAATGTTTATTGCAGCTTGAATGTTTGAGATGCAAAGTTGTTCAGATGTTCCAACATTTTTTTTTATTTATTTTTTTTTTTTTTTTTTTTAGAAAAAGGCAAAAGAACAGCAACTCTTTCTGGAAAAGTTCATATTTTTTACGTGTGGACTTGTTCAGTTATCTGTTATCAGCATCGTAAATGCAGTTAAAATCTCTGTTAATTGTCCGTTTGGAATATTTATGTACTTTTATTTAGACAGGTGGTCTCATTTACACACAAGACCTGTAACACAGACGAATAACATCAGTTACATAAAATAATACACGAATCATAAAACATTGTCTTGATGGTTAAAAGGAGCAGAGTTTATCAAAATCTACATCTGAATATCTGATGTTCTCTCAGAGGAGTCGAGCGAACAGTGGAGCCAAAACCAATGCTAAATTATCTCCAATCTCAAAGTTCATCGTTGCTAATGCAAATATTATTTCATAAACTTTTATAGCTGCTTTCACTTTTGCCTTAGATGATGATTATGGTTATTTAAAGTGGACCGTTTTGGCCTGTTGTCCAGTTTCAGTCCATGTGAGTGCATTAAATTAATCTCATAAAAGAAAAGCTCACCTATTGATGATATAGTCTATCAGAAATATATTCAGGCTGGATTTATTTAATGTGTTACATTGAATTATTAGTTATTTTAAGACCATTACTGGCAACAGACTGTGGTTGACTCTGAGTTTAGTGTAAATAATCCTGGACTTTTAAATAAATAACTATCTAGCTCAAAATAAAAGTGATGTAAAGATGTAGAAAATATCATTTGAATGAACCACTATGAAAAGTTTTAAATTAGAGTTGTTTTATAACTTCACTAAACCTCCTTGGTCCTGGTTCAGTTTCAACTTGTCCCTAGCTGATCTCTTTTAAAAGAAGTTCTGCCTGATTTTCCAAACTATGATCATTTCTGCATCAGGTAAGATATTGATTACTAATAAAATCTCCATGGCTCACATTAAAAAATATCTTAATTATTTGTTCAGAGCAACACACTAGCAGACATTTGACAGGCTGTTTGTTGTGTTGTGACGTTTAAAGACTTCAGTCCTGTTTAATCTGTGTCAGTAGTGGCAGGAGGTGCAGGTGAGTTACTGTGACCCACTAACGTTTGACTCCTCAGCCAGAAACGTGACCGTCAGCGAACACTAATCTTCATCGTTAAGCCTCAGAAAGAACCTTAACGCTTGCACCAGCAGGTGGTGTGTGTGTGTGTGTGTGTGGGAGGGGGATGTTCAGGTTTATCTTAAATGTGAACTGAGGCAACAAAAATCTTTGTTCCTGAGCTTCATATTTTCTTGATGAGATGCACAATGTTTATTACAGCCTTGGTTCTGTACATATAATTTTAACATATATAGACTATACATTGTGAGACGCAGCAGCCGAAACTGGCTCAGGTTTCCAGCGGTCTCCCGAGGGCCTTTTCCACTTGTATAATGTGTGTGGTAAATATATTTGTACACAGGTTAGAGGTGATGAAAAATGTGATTCTGTAAAGGGCCTGAGGGTGAAATTGGACATTGGTGAGGGGGATTTTTCTGAAACAGAATCGCCTCCTTCTCGTCCAATTGGAGGGTTGGGGTTGTGATATGCGTGGGAGTTTCTGGGGGCAGGGTGTGGCCTGGCTAAAGTAGTGATATCATGTCAGAGAGGTGAAACTGATGGAGGTCTCTCTTTGTAACCTTGAGTTTATAAGAAGCTGTGTACAGACTGCAGCTTTGTGTCCAAACACTGCAGGCAGTCCTGGCCTTCGCTTCACTTTAGTCTGAAAGGAAAAAAGGGAAGAAGCTTCAATTAGCATACAGAGAAATATCAGTCATTTCCTGATCAATACCTGTTTATGACAAAGGTTGTCAAATTGGCTGGTACCAAACAAATAACCCCCAGAGATTTTAAACTAGCTGAAAGCACAAATGGGATTAGTTCAGGATTTTTTTATACAAACACATTAGAAAAAAGATTTAATCCATAAGTTTGCGTTAAGAAAAATAGTGGTTAAGATAAAAATGAGCTTTTAATTTGTAATAAATGAGCAAGTGCTGCCTGTAATAATCAGCTGGAAGCATACTGTCAAAAAGATGAATTGTATTACACTCATGCAGCATCACATTACAGGACAGCAGCTCGTGAAGGGTTAACAAGTCAGGATTTCTTGGTCTATCGTTCACAGATTCATGTTTAATGTGAAAGTTACTTAAAACTGTGCATGTGCTGACTCTGCTGTGTCTGATTTGTGTTATGTAGGTGTGAACCTTTAGAGTTTTTGTTGTAAGATTACATACAAATCATCGTGTCAGTAAACGGAGCATCTGCAGTGCCGTTACATTTTATTTTCTCTGGTATGTTCTGATATATTTGTAGCAGACTCACAAACGACAGTGAGAACTGCTGCACAGCTGAAATGTGTTGTCATTTCATTGTGAAGATGCACGAAAAGTGTTGCACAGGACTTCATCAATCACCGGCTATTTTTCAAGTTTGATGGAATCTCAGCACCTTTCCTGCCTACACCTGTTTTTAATGATAGCAGCCAAGATGCTCACAAAGGATGACTGTTTCGGGTGCTTTCTTCCCTTTTGGCTGCCATTTTCAGCTGGAGTCGCCACAGTTACTGAACTTACATGAAAGATTTAGCAATTGTTTTATGCCAGATAATGCCACATTCTGGTGCAATCTGGGCTCCAACCTACAGCCTCAGAATTATGGAACCACAACAATGACCACTGGGCTACTGTGTCCCCAAAGGCTTGAGAGTCATGATGACAAAACAGAAGGAAAATGAGAGGAAAACAAAATATATTGCCAATTTTAACAATATTGAAACACCATGTTTTTCTATCATGGTAATGATTGATAGAGGTTGATTTTTGCTAAAGTCTTAAAGTTCATTGTATCTTTTAACTATTTAATAACATTGAACCAAAATGTGTTTTTAATCCATAAACTGTAGTCAAAAGTAGTAAACTAAAGGACTATCTTGCGTAGATCACGTGTTTTAAAGGTAATATCTGTGGACTTTCAGTCAATAAATCATGAGAAAATCCACGTGTCAGGATTTGAAACGTAAAAAATCTTTTCTGGTAAATCGTCATCATATACTGTAGTTCTTTTTTTTTCAGATTAATTTGGGAAGTCTTTTTGCACGTTTAGTCAATATTTGGATACTTTCTGATTTGTCTGGTTTTTCAGGTACTTATTAACAACAACAAAAAAATACTAGGTGTTTTTTTGTTGTTGTTTTCGACTAACTTCCTGTTTTGTTTGGCATTTAGTTTTTGTTCTACTTTGAAAAACTGTCAAAAAATCTGACTGTATGCTTGTTAAAAAAATCTAAAAGGACAATACTGTTTTGTAATGAAATTTTAGTTCTAGGGTTTAATCCGTAACAGCTACATTTCATGTCCAGTTGAGTGAATTATTTTACTCTGTTGAAGTACGGCAACAGCAGGAAGGAAAGATTAAAAGATGGTTGAAACTTAAAGACCAAGAAAAATACGTAAATGAGTCGAGTTAATAAGCAGTTTGAGTTTATCAGTGACTGTGAGACGGTTTCTATGTGCAGCGGTGCAGTGAATCATCGGGTTCCTGGTTCAGACCCACGTAATGAGTTCCCAACAAAGAATGACAATAAGAGTTTTAAGATTGTTTAAACTCCATTAAGAGGATTTTAAGATAAGATAGGGTTTCTTTGAAAAGATGATGTGATTTTCTTTAACAGTGTGCAAATATTCTCTGTTAGGCTGAGAATTAATGAGGTATGGAGGACGTGTTTGTGCCTTTTGACCTCTGCAGGACACTCAGTACTATACAGCAGAAACGTTTATGGCAAATGTATTTATGTTTTCTTCATGCATTTGCTTCAGTTCTGTCAGTATGTTTGAGAGGGTGTTAAATTATTTCATTGAGCAGAAGAAACTTGACGTTTTTACATTTGCACTGCTAGAATTTTATTATTGGCACTTTAGGATTAGAAAAAAAAAAAATCAAAAACTCAACAAATGCATATTGACTGAGCTCTAACATTTTAGTGAAACAATTTGATACTTCATGTCCAAAACAGGTCTCAAAGCTACACACTTAATGGTGATATTGTAAAAAAAAAAAAAAAAAAGTGTTTTGATGTAATGAAGCAAACAAAGTCAGACTGAAATGAAACCTTAGCTGTTCTCTTTGATAATACAGTTCGTTTTTTATACTGTTTTTAAATGTAAGGATTGCTGAATATTTGAGTGGAAATTTTGGTTAAAGATCCAGATAATCAAATTTTACTGTCAAATTCTGAGCTTGTAAAAAAAAATAAAAAAATAAAGAAGAAGAAAGCATAGATTCATAATTTTAAACATTTTAAGCTAAATTTGCATATTCCCATATTTTCCACCGTACACGTCGCACTGCCCTATAAGTCGCATCAGTCCAAACATGTCTAATAAAGTGGAATAATCCATAAACACGTTGCTTCGCCATATATGTTGCATCTATTATATGTCACCACTGACACGTCAGGTTTATTATGCGTCATAGCTGACAACCCAGAAATGTGGACCACACCCAGAAATATGGGCCGGTGTTGTGCCAAAAATCGACTGGCTGCCAAATGGCTGCTGCTGGTGTGGGCACGTGAGGACTTTAACAAGAATTTAACAAGATTAACACTTAAAAACAATTATTTGTTAGCTCTACTTTATAGTAAAGGTGTGTCTCACTTGAACTTTTCCTTAATAAATGCACTTTGACAATCAAATCAGCTGCATTTTCAAAAGTCGATACGCGGAAACATGAATGCGTCGAGGGTGACTCGCTGCTCATTTCTTCAAAATTTAACAAAATAAGCATCTAAAACAATTAGTTGTTAGCTCTACTTTATAGTGAAGGTGTGTCTCAGTTGAAATTTTACTTAATAAATGCACTTCAGTGGTCAAATCAGCTGCATTTTGCCGGGGCGGTGCAGCGAAATGCAGCTGATTTGACGGTTGTCCCAGGCAGATGAAGGTGGAAGGCTATGGCAAGCCGATTATATCATTAATAGCTACTTTTACATATTACTTGATACAACAGCATGTCATACTTGTCTGCCGTCTAGTGGCTGTAAATGTTAATGTTCAATATTTTCAGTCAGAATGAATGAAAACAGTCCTATGTCAGCCAAAAATTGTTTAATAAATGTGTGAAAAAATCCATTAATACGTCGCTTTGGTGTATAAGTCACAGGGCATGTAAATTATGCAATAAACTATGACTTATAGGGTGCAAAATATAGTACATTTGTAAATTGTTTTGACACAATCATCTGAGTTTGCTGTACATGAATAGTTATTTTGTGTTATGTAATGCTTCATCAATGCTTGAATGATGTTTGTTTCCTTTCTTCAGATGAGATCATGCAGCTGGATATGAATCCTCCCCACGCTGCCGACATCAAGGCTGATCTCAGAAAGCAGTTTGCCTTCCTTTCAGGTAACAGTTTCATGTTCCCGCTCCGTTCTGTGCAGTTAAACGTGTGCTAATGTCACCTAGCATTTTCTTGTTTTCACTTCAGCCTCCCTGACACTATCACTTGCATTTTAACTGGTCCACATGATATTTGCATAGTTCCTATATACCGTTTTTCTGTTTTGCTATTCAAATCAGTTATTTTCCTCTTCAGATTGTCGCTGGCGTACCTGCTGTCAATTAGCTGACTAAAAATATTTCACTGAAACGTCTCTTAATATTGTCCATAATCTTTAAGTTCAACACAACTACTGTGTTTCTTTCTGCACGGCGACCTTGTGGGTGCAGCAGAGTCTGGAAACAGTTTGCAGAATTCGGGCAGACGTTGAAACCATGACGGTGCACTTGCTGTTGCTATGGTGACGAGAAAAGAAAAGGCAGGCAGATTGATATTCTGGTCACATGGGCTGACAGAGCAGCTGTTACATGCAGGGAGGGAGCTGGTGTGTTTACTTTCTAGGTGAGAGTATGAAGGTCAATAAGAGGTGCAGCAGCATCCCTCTAGAAAATATTTTATTTTCACTTTTATTCTGTCTGCTCTTGTGTTTTATTAACATTTTGTATTTGTAACCAAAGCAATGACTTCACGCCTGTATTTTACATCCATGAGCAGATAATTAAAATGTGTTTGCTCATAAAAAAGGGAAGAGGAAGTCAAATTTTATGTGTGCATGAACTAGAATCAACTTTCCTGGCATCTGCCTGTCAAATTGGCTCAAACCTTTCTTAAGATGCACATTAGCAGTCTGTTTGATTCAATTCAGTTCATTTATATACTGTAGCACCAAATCACAACAGAAGTTGTCTCAGGACACTGTTCAAAAACATTTGCACACATACAAAAGCCAATTAGTAAAAGTTCTCGATACTGTATAAGCCATGTGTTGAATCTTCACTTTGTCACAGTCTCTCATCCTGAGCGAGCACAAAGGCAACAGAAACCTCCAGCAGAGCCAGGCTCAGGACAAGCAGCCATCTGCTTTGACCGGCTGGGTTTGAGAGGACAGGAAGGAGAGACAAACAAACACAGAATGGCAGATCCGGGTTTAGGTGAAGGTGCACCCTCTATAGGAAGAAAGAGAAAAAATGCACGTCAAGGACAGAAAAAAAAAATGAATAAAAAACAGGTAGTAAGTAAAGACAGAGCAGGGTGAAGAAATGTGGTCAGTTTATCCTCCAGCAGTCTTAAGCCTATAGCAGCATAACTAAGGGACAGCTCAGGAAACCCAATCCAACCCTAACTATAGGATTTATCCAAGAGGAAAGTCTTCAGTCCAGTCTTAAAACTGGACAATGTGTCAGCCTCATGGACAGAAACTGGAAGTTGGTTCCACAAAAGAGGAGCCTGAAAACTGAAAGATCCTCCTCACATTCTGCTTTAGGAAACTCTAGAAACCGCAAGTAAACTTGCAGTCCGAGAGCAAAGTGCTCTGTTAGGAAAATACGGAACAATTAGATCTGTAATACAAGATGGAGCTAGGTTGTTGAGAACTTTGTAGGTTAGAAGTAAGATTTTGAATTCAGTTCTGGATTTGACACATCATATTTTTCATTTATCCTGGTAAAACAACATATTCACATGTTCAGTTTGAATAGAAGCAACTTTTTTCTAACAATCATTTGCAAAAACATACAGGAGACAATTTTAATACTAAATAAATATTTTGGAGACAAACTTGTCTGGAAAGCAGCTGCAGGTCTCCTTTTTAAAGCTGCAGATTCTGGACCACGCAATTATCTTAAAAGTGCCTGCCAGTTGACTCTCAGATTGATGATTTTTCACATTATTTTTATGATTAATCACTTTATGGCCGAGACCCAGATCCATATTTCTGAATCACTGTCTCCCTGCCAACCATGTTCATTGCTTTTTGTTGGATTCAAGATAACCTTTGCTTTTCAGGGCATCTTCACACTCCAAGAGCCAGAAGAATAACCTTTGAGAAGTCTTTATAATGTTGAGCACTTCATTGTCTTACTGAAAAAGAAAACAACCAGCTTGTGCTTGTTAGACAAAGACGTACATTCAGAGGAAAAAGCGCCGGCAGCTGTCCATGATCCTGACAGAGACCTTTTTATAACTGATGATACTTCTGGAAATGTCAGAGGATTTCTCTCTCTTTCACACACATGGACATCCTACACACATTTTGTCCACTGTCTTTTTCAAGGACTCTCGCCCTAGCCCTTTACAATGACAGGCTGAGCCTCGGTTTGAACACTAAAACAAGACTCTGCCCTAAAGGTGGATTACACAGGCATTAAAAAAAAAACAAAAAAAAACAAAAAACAGATTTATTTCAAAAAGTGACTGCAACATCGTTTTATTTCCATGCAGCCAATCACAGCACGTGACAGAATCCAATATTTCAGTAAACACAAAAACTCGTGATAACAGTGTACACGTTCATGCACTTCTTAAATTCCCTACCTTTAAATTGTACTCTGCAAAGTAAATGGTACAATATTTATTTGTTCATTTGCTTTGCAATAGATCATTTTCCAGTTCTGAAACCAGGAATTGTATTACTGGTCTAAAGCTCAGATCCTCTGGTGTCATAAAATACGTAATTAGCTGTTTGTGGTTGGATAAATATTAATGTTTCCTTCTTTCTTTCTAATATTTTGAATTATTGAGGTGTCTTTCTAAGTTTCTAAGTCCATTCTGTTTTCTAAGTACAATTTTCTGTCTTTTTAAGAGTTTGAAGTGGATAAAACATATTTATTCATTTTTTTAAAATAAATGTACTGCATTTAAAATAGGAACTAATCCAAGGATTTTTTTTTTTTTTTTTTCAAAAATACTTTATTAATTCCAGAGGGAAATTAATTGTTGTAACTCATCATCCTGGTTTCATTAAAGAGTTGTTCTAGATGCTGATGGTCGTGGGCAGGAAGGATCTCCTGTAGCATCTGTCCTACAACAGATCTGAAGAAGCCTCTGACTGAAGACTCTGTTGTTGTAAGACAGTCTGATGAAGAGGGTTGTCTGTAATGTTCTTCATCTTATGAAGAATCATTCTTTGTATAACCATCTCCAAAGGTTCTAGAGGAGTCTCCAACCTGAGCCAGCCTTCTTCATGAGCTTGTTGATCTTTTTTTTAAAGTCACTTGCTCTGGTGCTGCTACCCCAGCAGATGATGGCAGAAGATATAGCGTTCTCTACAACAGACTTGTAGAAGATATGGAGCATCTTGCTGCAAACACTGAAGGACTTCAGCTTCCTCACAAAGTACAGTCTGCTCTGTCCCTTCTTGTAGGCGCTTCACTGTTGCATTTCCAGTCCAGTTTGTTGTCCAGGTGAACCCCAAGGTATTTATACTTCTCCACCACCTCCACTTCTCCCATGATGGAAAAGGTGTTGGACCTGTTCCTGTTTCTCCTGAAATCTACAATCATCTCCTTTGTTTTGTTCACATTCAAGATGAGATGATT
>JARVLU010000255.1:24252730-24264824 GCA_031762415.1 Simpsonichthys santanae
TAATAAGATTTCTTCTTCTTTCTGCTCCTTTCATTTTATCCTATTTGTATTCTTGTATCTGATGAAACTGTTTTTTTCATTGTTCTTTTAAAATGAATAAATAAACATCAAATCAAATCAAATTGCTGTATTTCTCTATATGCTCAACTCACCCTAAAGGGTCAAAAGCACATCAGCACTTTATCATAACTCAAATGTATCACTGCGGGAGAAAAAAAAAAATCAAAATTTCTAAATTTTAAAAGAAAATAAACAAAGCAATGCAGGAAAAAGAAATACATCAGAGCACTAACAAGTGCTGTCTGTCTCTCACATCAAAGTAAAAAACAGCTGTTAAAAAAATTGCCTTCCATATATATTTTTAATAAAACAAATTTCTGTCAAATCAAACACCTTATTCTTTTTTTCTTTAGTATCCCCAAACTGTGAAAAATAAAATTAAAAAACACGCACACCATGAGTGATAATGGAGTGCTTCAGTGCTGTCTTAACCTGATGTGTTTATTAAACACTTGACCCATCAGCACAGGTAAAGCTGTAGTCTTTCTACATTTGCATTAGAAGTATTTAAGTAGAAATAAATCTGGTAGGAAAAATAAATCAACACAAAAATGCTCCTATGACCTTTAAAACACTTTAAACATACCAGCCCAAGTACATCAAGGCTCACAACATCTTAGCTGGGGTGGGTCATGTCATTGTACTATTTTCAACACAACACAAACTCAGACAGTGGTAAACATCTGCAACATTTGTTTGAAAATGCCACCGTCATTAATGTTATAAATACACTGTAAGCAAAATAAAAATCTATTTTTATAAGGACGTAAAATTTTGTACACTACTTATCTGGACTGGAGCCAACTGCATTTAATACAAATAAAATTTATTTTATTAAAAAATAAATACAAAAGCCTAAACAAAGCATATGCTTTTAAAAAGCATGCAAGGACCTGTCACACTGCTGCTGCTACTGAAATCAACTTCAATTATTTTATGTTAAAAACACCTCACGGTAAAAAGTATATTAAATGTCGGTGAAGCTGCCATTTTCTTTTTCAAAAATTGCACAAAATTTAAAAGTTTAGGCTGTCCACTATTCACATAAATTTAAATTGTGTTTTAAAACAAACAAAAAAATTAAACAGCTTGTTTTAAGCTGCTGCTACAACACTGAAACCAAAGCCAACACTAGATCCACAAAAAATAATAATAAAAAAACACCATCAAAACAAATTTGAATACAAAGTTCGTGCTGAGATGTGCAGAAAGAAGGTAGAGAATGGGTGGGGGTTGGTGTTCCCTCTGTAGTCTGGATACAAACCATGAAAAAGACAGTTTTACCAGGAAATGGGAGTGGGAACCCATTTTGCCAGAAGGCTCTGAGAAGACAGAATGATGAGTCACAGAATGTCATGCTCAAAGTCTGAAACAGCACAACAATGCTTTGCCAAGAGTAAAAAATGGACAATACCAAAGAATGAAAGGAAAACATAAGCCTTAAGCATTAAATGATTATTAACAATTTGCACTGGGGGGTAATGGAAGGGAATAAATGTATAATTTTGTACATATTTAAAATATACAGTACATGTTTGCGCATCCCCTTTATCTGCTTGGGTGTATTAGTTACAAGGAAAAAAAGTGTAAATATTAATCTTTAGTCAGTATTTTGTCTTATTTTTCTAATTTAGGTTCAAAAAGAACAAACTTCTTCCTTCTTGACATTACATGCAGCCAAGTTATAAAAAATATCATTGAGCCCTTTCATTGAAACTAACAAAAAAGCCACTAATTTAATGGATTATTAGTAATGTTGCCTCAACTAAACAATAAAGGCACCATCTCAAACATGTGTTTCATCCTTTTTCATTTTTACAAACTAGATAAACACTTATACATCTTTAATGTATTTTTTAATGTACACAAATGTTCTTTATTATTTTTTAATGATCTAACACATTACAGCAAGTTGTCTCATCTTTTAGGTTGTTAATAACAATGTTTGTACACACTGACACTAAATCAGACTATCAGAAAGTCTTTTAACATGCAGTTATAGTACATTAAGTGCACACAAGTTCAATTCCAACATTGTCTTTACACCACTTACAATGTTTTATTCAGAGTCAAGTGTGGTGACCTCATCTACTTTCCTCATACTATGACAAAACATAGAGCAGATCACAATCTTTATAAATAAATTTTGAGATATTAGCATAGGAAGTTAATTAAGCTTTCATGGAAGCCAGAAATTATTTCCTTTTGTTGTGCATCTTTATTCTGCTGAGTGTTCAACAAAGTCTTTCCACCACATCAGATTACGGTAGTTAATTTCTCTGTCATCTCAATGCTCACGGAGCTAACCAAAATTTTACTATATGATTTGAGCAGTTTCACAATGAACATGCTGCCCTAGTTCAGAAACAACTAAGAATGCTATTTCAGTGAACACAACAATGCTATTTAGATGTACTGTAACTCAAGCACAATAACACAAATTGAAATAGCATAAATCATCAACAAAAGGCTTAAAAATGCATCATGACATAAAAAAAAAAATCTAGATAAATGCTAGGGATCATACTCAGGAAAAAAAGCAGTTCAATGCAGCCACATAATTGTTCCAATATTTCTAAAGTGAAAAATATTAAAATTAACCCTAACCGAGATATGCAAGTATGAAAAATCGAATTTCTATGAACAATTAGGGTACAACACTGTAAAAGACAGCTAGAAAAGCTTCACATTATGTAACACGTTAAACGGACCTCTACTTACAAGGAAGTGAAAGGGGCGGGTTTAGAGATCGAATATATAAAAAGTCAATTTTTCCTCATTTCTAGTCTTAGTCGAGTCACATTAAAAATATCACAAACCTGCAAAAAAAAAAAAAAAAATACCGCATGAAGAGTGAAGGATCAAGCAATGATCAGGTCTATTATGTAACCTCTCATTTATAAGAATTCATGTTCTTCTTGACCGGTGTTTAGGACACAGAAAGAACATCGAGGCTAATATGGTCAAAAAAGGGCAAAGGAAGGCACGGTCTTAAAGTGTTTTGCATCAAATTAAAACCAAGACAAGTGCAGCACCAAAAAATGTGATTTTTACACTCATCATATGAAGTTAATACAACTTTATAATATTGTTAGTGGTTATGACAGCTATTTATTTAGCGTTTAAGACCTCTAATAAAGTTGAATCATCACAAGCTGCAGCCTATGAATGTTGTCACTTGGCAAAGAGCCATCGTCTAACGTATTTTCGCCTAGCACCAAATAAAAAAAGGGGATTAAAGACGGTAAAATCAACCTACTCGACTCTAGTCAACTCAATAACAATAAACTAGCTGTCATTTGTAACGATAACGAGAATTTTATAAATCCAAACGGAAAAAGAAAAATCATTTTTATTTTTTATTGTCGCTTATTTTAAGGTCATAGTGCAATAATAGACTTACCAGGCGTTTTGTGTCTTTTAATAAAAATAGATCGCTTATATTATCTCACGTATTCGGATAAAATGTCTGCCTTTCCTAACAAGGTCTGTCAAATTAAGTTAAAAAAGCTCGGTGTCCCTCTCTCATTTTGATTTTTTCCCTCCTAAGCCAGTGGAAGTGCCGTGTGCATTTGTTGACACTGCCGACTCCTCTGCGCGAGCCTGGCTGCTCGTGCACCTCCCGCTCAAAACTGCGCTCCAGTGAACCCAGAATAAATACTCCATTTACAGCTCAGCTCGGACCAGTGATATCAAAGTTAAGTTTCTCCCTCGGTGATATATTTTCCCACCGATATGATAGGTGTTTTTTATTTTATTTAATCTCCTTCCAATGAATGTTCACCAATTAAACAAAACATGCCGCTATCTGAGCGCATTTCCCCCCTGCCGTTGCAGCGCAGCAAAGTCAGAAACCCCTGTTAGCTGGTTAGCTTGCTAGCTGCTCGGAGTAGAGTTGCCAACGCTGGCCACACAGCTAACGTCTCCCCGCCACGGTCGGTCTCCTGTTTTCCGCTTATTTCGCTCATTCACTCCGTTAGAACAGTCAGAATAAAACACATTTCCATTCATGTGACAGTAATTACCTGTGTTTCCGCTTAAATAATCGGTTCCCGTTCTTAAAAAAAAAACGTAGTTTGATTTTCTCCGCCTGGCGTCTTCCCCCCCTCGTCTCAGCGACAGCTCTCTACATTCGCAGCATCCTCTCCCCGCAGCTGTTGAGGGAATCGCTGCTCACTCGAAAATGGCGCCGAAAGATACACTCCTCATTCAAATTCGATAGAGCCTCCCACTCTCCCTATTGGCTGAAAGCGAAACGATTTCCGCGCCGCTGATTGGACGATGAAAATGCACTCTCGACTGATCTCACCGCCCACCGCAGCGGTTGACTGACTTAACTCCATAAGTTCTCACTGACTTTTGCAGCGAAAACTGATATGAAAAGTTTTATTACTTTCAAACTTATTTTAATCAGAACATTGATGTTGAATTAATACCGCAATTTATATTAAGGTGCAATAACAAAGACTCGCACACACACCTTTTGGTAAAAGGAGAGAATATGAAGTGTGATCACATCGATGTTTGTGGCCTTATTAGGATGCATCAGTCAAAACTACTCTACGGCTCTTCTATGTATGAACAATCAGTATCTCACCTGTTATAGATAGCTCTTCAAATGGCCTACATTTGAAGCAACATACTGTACTTTCATTCTGACTGGATTGAGAAATTAATGGCTAGTCTGAGTGGGGTCAAGGTCAAAATCAGAGACAGAGAGGTTTTACTGTCATTTCAGCTACATACAAGTATTGAAATGAAAGTGTTCCCCAGATCACGGTGCAGCATAGAACATAATGTGCAAAACAAAACAACACGGTGTAGATATGCAACAGAACAATAATTACAAACAGACCTATAATAAATGCAAAAACACATTTAACATCAAATGGATTGTTGCTGACTTAAAACTTGTTGCTGCCTTAAAACAACTTAAAAATATAAATTTTACTTAGTGATTTATGCAAAGTCCATTTTTCAGCTCTTTACACCATCAGGGATTTTGCATTACATGGTCATATTATATTCCTTATGAAGTTTCTCAAGCTGCCCTGGAAGTGGTACAGCTGACCTGCTGCTATTTATGCTAACAAATAACCATAGATTTCTATGTAAACAACAGTGCCATGTGAAACTGACAGTGGTGTAAAGGTTTTGTAAACCAGTGCTTTAAAACTTTGATATCGGGGTTGTTTTTTTGGCTCTGATCTAAATCGGACTAGTTAGCAAGTAAGTCTAGCCTAAATTAATTTCTTGTATTTCAAGCTAAGATTATTCAAAGAACTAAATACATCAGGTAACCATATTATTCTTTTTGTATAATCCTACTTAAAAATACAAAGACAGCTCTATTATTATTCCATCAAATTCCTTTATCCTGGTGTTATACAATACAAAACACTGGCACTCAAAATTATTCCTGGAAGCTCCACTTGGTTGTACTTTAAGCTGAATTTAAGACTTTGGTGTTGCATGAATGACCCACAAAAACAGCAATGAATGGTTTTTATCCGCAGGGTTACACTACACTGTGCAAGATGACAGCAATTAGTCACCTGCCTGCCACAAGACTTTGATTCAATGATTAATAATATCCATAGTTTCTACTGCAAGTGTGCACAAGAACTTTTTTCAAAATATGCAAACATGAAAAGACTCATTTTTGCCAACACACATGGCCTTGAGACAGAAACAAAGTCTCTGTAGCTGCATACGAGGGATTTTAACCAATCAAGGCAGTATAATGCTAAATACAGTGCCATCTTTAACACAGTTCATATGTCTTTTTTTAATGTGTCCCATCTGGCAACCTATATTCATCATAACGGCATTAGATTGCCAGGTCTAACAATGACATGCAATACAAATAAAAACAAGGGATGCACAATATTATTGGCATGGTATCGGTATCAGCCGATATTAGCGTTAAAGTTCAATATCAGACATCGGCCATTCCATCAAAATAACTCACCGATATAAAAAGCACTGTTTTTGTATGACAACCCAGTGACAAGGATGCCTGCAGAACCAGCACAACGTGATGATGTCACGCGCGCCTACCTGATCTCACAGCGGAGATGAAAATTCAAAATGTAGGCGGAGTGGAAGGTTTTTTTTTTTTTTCATTAAGGATGTCGGATTCCTAAGATTTATGGACTACATTGAGCATCATGCCCAGTCGGAGATACTTTTCTGACATAACTTTACCCGAGAAACAAGCCGTCATTTCCAACATCGTTGAGAAGCTAATAGCCAATAGCACTTAGGTGAGTTTTACCACAGACATGTGGACGTCGTGTTAGCTCCGTTAGCATGATTAGTCATACGGCACAGTGGACAGACAAAAACTTTGAACTTAAAAACTCTGTCCTTCATGCACAGGAGTGCAGAGGATCCCACACTGCAGCTAGGAACCTGGAACAAGCCCCCACAAATGAGACAGCATCGCAGGTGACTAATGCTAATAAATAACATTTAACACTTTTAATTTAATACATGTATAGGTTAAAGTGCTATACATATCATATGACTATTACTGAATATATGTCACCAGCTCTTACAGCTGTTACACAATTTTGTAGCAAATAAGCCTAAATAAGAGGCTATGTTCTGACAAAGGAAAGGATATTAAATATCAGTATCGGTTATCAGCCAAATAAGTTTTAACATACTGTATTGGCATATCGGATATCAGCCAAAAATCCAATATCGTGCATCCCTAATAAAAACATTAATGCAGCAATTATATGGCATAAAGCAGTATCCTTAAATGTACTTTCAGACCAACATGTCAAACTTGTGAAGCCATGGAGATGCAAACTGATTTATATAAAGAAACAAAACACAAAAATAAGGTCAGTGAGGGGTGGATTACAGCAAATCACTCTCTCAGTCATACTTTTTTCTTCTTTTATCTTAAACTGCGCTGATATCATAGTATCTCTTGTTTTAATTAGTTAACTTGTATTTAAAATAGTGGTCTTTTTGTATTATTGATTTGCTATTCATACCAAATAATAACTCCAGTGAGTCTTGGGTTAAACTTAACTTAAGCGAGTACATCCTACAAGTAAATTATGACAGAATTTGTTCTAGTTCAAGATCAGATTGTTGCAACTCCGTGCAAATTTACAGAGCGTACAGATTGGGCTATGCCACAGCAACCCTGCAGTTGGCATGTGTAATGTATCTGAGACAAAACAAACAGTTCACTTCCAAAGCACACACACAATATTGCACGACATCCATCAGAAAAGAACTAGCAGCTATCAGTTTTAGAGTGTCTGAGCACAACTTTTGCCAAGTGTTTATTTCTACACCAACGTCTTTAATGCTTCCCAGAATTGTGTGTGTGTGTGCGTGAGTGTGCAGCACAAACATTATGCTTTCTACTTTTAGAGTACAAAAGCAGATGGGGAAGAGAGAGGGCGCCCACTGTATATGCATTCTAGTGTAGCGTGGACAATAGGGCGGAGAAAGAAAAAAAAAACAAAACACTTGTTTACAGATAAACTGGTTTGGACAGGAAGCCAGTAAGGAGGAGCTCTGTGTAGTTAAACAGGCATGTGGAGAGGCAGAGATGAGCCAGCAAAAACATGACCGTGACCACGGGAACACTATAACACCATATTCCTAGACATGCGGTCCACACTAATGTACATAATGCACTCGTCCACTCTGCAGATAGAAGAATATGCTTTTCTTCTAATGCTTATCAGTGACTTGAAGAGCAGATGAAGTTTGTTTGGTTTCACTCTGACAAAAAAAAAAAGTACTTATCAGTCTGTATCAGCGGCGCCAAAACAGTAGTATACAGTTCATCCTGCATTGTGTCAGTGTCACATGAGCACACACTGCCTTCCATTAGGCAGGAGATCCTTATGACTCACGAAAACACAAGTCACATGTTACTACACAAATGAACCATGCTACTCAGGCGCTGCTAACAACAGCAGCTTTTTTTTTTGTGTGTGTGTGTGCAGGCTTAAATGAAATCACATCATAATGCATCTCTTCATTAGGTGGCTTGAGTAGGCCTCACCCATGTCTTCTTGGTAGGCCAGCTAAACAAGAGCCATAGTGTCATGTATCATGGCCCAATCCCAGCGGCAAAGTTGCCAAACTAGGAGAGTTTCAGTTCGGTGCAATTAGATTTTAGGTTACATGACGTAACATGCGTGCAAATCTCTTTTGTTTTGTAAATACTTTTTTTGGAGTTCACTCTGCTCTAAAAAAAATGGCCTCTCACACTATCAACTGACATACAGAAAAACATGCATGTTTTTCTGTATGTCAGTTGATGTCCGTATTAAATTAAGATAATCCTATTTTAAGAAATGGTGTAGTTATTACCGCTTTGGTTAAATATTGAAAATATTATATGCATTGTGACCATGCAAGATGCTATGCAATGTTTTAGCACTTGGAGGATTACTCTAACTGTTACCGTATTTTGTGGTATATAAGTCGCATTTTTTATTTATTTATTTATTTTTATTTTTTGTTGCATAGAATTCTCAGTCCTGCGACTTGTACACCGAAGCGACTTATATACATTTTTTTTTCCATATTCATAATGCAATTTTTGACTGATGCTTTAAATTTCGAAGAACTGCAACAGCGAGTCCTCCTGTGCGCACTTGCTTCACTCAGCTGGTGCAGGCGGAGGAACACTGGAAAGCTATCGGCTCTGGCCGCGATGGATGGATGGATGATGCCACACCGCCCAGGTGAAATTAAGCTGTTTTGACCATTAAATAAACGCATAATAAACGCAACGGGTCAGTGGTGACGCACAATAAGTGCGACTTATACGTCGAAGCAACTTATATATGCTTTTTCTTCTTCATGACGCTTTTTTGACTGATGCAACGTATACTCCAGAAAATACGGTAGATCAAACTTAGCCTAACATTAAATAAGTTGCCACCATAAAGTCGATTAGCCATGGTAGATGTCTTAAAGTAGGTTGACTCCAAATGTTAATAAATTGTAGCTGTGCATCAGAGTTATACCTCCTGAGAGTTTTATTAAAAGTCGTTCATTGGTTCTTGAAATATTATGCAGTCAGACAGTGATGACTCCTACACATAAAGGTTTGGGGGGAATATGACATGGAATATCTAGTGCTTAGAATTAGGGGTGCACCGATAAATCGGCCGATAACCCGATTTCCTTAATTTTGGGAAATTGGAAATCGGCAAATGCTTTCATGAGAAACCGATTTTACAGATTTTTTTTTAGTTTTCACAACAATTGTCTAAACTTCATTTATATTTCAGAGCACTACCTTGTGACCAGTTAAAACAAGTTTGTATTGTTTCTAGAATATTGTTCAAGGGTCTGTTTTTCAACAAAAATAAGATTGAAATTTGAAGGCACATTGTGACCTTACAACATCTTTGCTTATAAAACAAAATCGGTATCGGCCAAAATCTGAATCGGCAAGTCAGACTTTGTAGAAATCGATGATCGGCCAAAAAAACTGCAATCGGTGCATCCCTACTTAGAATATGTGGTTTGAATGACTTTCAGCTACTTTCACACCAAAGTTAATCTCAGTATTTATTAAATGAACTCAGCTATAGTCAGTTTTGTATTTCTAAAGGTCAGCTGGCTGTGGTAGCCATCTTGTTACAGACTGACTCCAAAATCTAAAGAGTTATAGATGTTAACCTAATAGTTGTTTTCTAAAAGTTTAATTGAAATCCACTTTGTGGTTCATGAGATATTTTGCTAACAGACAGACACAGTTGACGTCAGTAGTTCTTGGCAAAGTTTTAAAAACAAATTGTGCGTAATCAGTTAATGCACATGGCACGTGCTGGTAATGACTCCCAGCTACTACGATAGCAGATGTATGTAAATATCTGTAAAACTGACCGAGTTATATCCATCTTTGTGTTTACTAAGCTCAAATAGTTGTGGCGGCCATCTTGAATGGGCTTGACTCTAAAAGTTAATCAGTTGTATATGTACATACAGTAATTACTTTATGAGAGTTTCATTAAGATCTATTAACAGGAGATGTTTTACTAACACTACAGAGAAATGGACACATACATAGACTAGAATATTATTGTGATTGACTCTGGCTGTGGGCGATAATAAGCGCAAAGAAATGGACATTTATGAAGATAAATCTGACTAAAAATGGGACTAAGTGCCCACCACAGTGGGTAAACAACAGTCTGCAGCTCTCATGTCAGTTTATAACATCAGCAGGTGATTTTACGAGGGTTTTATTTTCGTTGCTGCTCACGTTCTTAGCTCTTTATGCCTCAAGATTAAAAAAAAAATAAAAATTAAAAAAAAAAAACAGTGTTAAACATGTTTTTTCCCTCCATGCTGAAGTAAAGTTACACTCAATTCCAGGCTTATTTTATTCTGTTGACTTTCATAATACTGTACTGTAATGGGCAAAAAAAATAAAAAAGTTTTCTCACGGTTGTAGACAAAGTGGAGCAGGGCGAAACTTTTTAATTTGACTCTGTTCAGTTTAGTAAATATCAACCTGTGACAGAACATTCAGCAGCACTCAGCAGAAAACAAACCCTTCTGAACGCCACACTGCAACAAAGTATAAAAGACTATGAGCTTACTGTATTAACACGGACTATTCCCTCATCTTGGTCTCCAGAGAACACAATGAGCCCCACAGAGGACTCCAAACTACAGAGGCTCTCCATTGAGGTCTTCTTGGCTCCCCTCCCCCTCTCAGACATCTGTAGCAGCTGCCCCCTTGTGCTCCTGTCAGCAGGGCAGTGTGTGTGTGTGAGCGTGTGTGTGTGTGAGTAGCTGAGGTGGGGTTGACTGGGAGGTTAGCGTAGGGCGTGTTGTGACACCTCCCCCTTTGGAGGGGTCCGGCCCGCACACTTGTGGGACATCACATTTATCAATGGCTAATAGTAGCTAGCAGGTCATCCTGAAAACACAACAGCGACCTCTGACCTCTTTTTAGCGCAAAGGTTGCGAGGTGGCCACATTAACCCATGGGTACTTTAAGAAAGTGCACATGCAGCGTTTCCACTTTAATTTCTAATTAGTTGGCTGTATTATTATTATTTTTTTAATTACCCAGCATAAAATACTTCTGCTCACGTATGTGTTTGTTTGTAACAAAATAACTTAAGAACCACTTGATGGATATGGTGCTAAGCAAACTTAACAGAAAAACGGTTATGATTGTCTTGTTTTACAGATGTTTAGCTGAGAGTAGCTGAGAGTCATTCCCAGCACATACTCTGAGCACTAAGTGATCATCTGCTTTTAAAACATTAACTACTGAAGTCACCTGTCTCTGTATCTCATGAACCACTGGACAAACTGTTATTAAACTCTAAAAGCATCACTGTGTGTGCCTCTACAACAGATTAGCTTTTGAGTCAACCCAATTGAAGATTGTTGTAGTACTCAAGACCAGTCTTGGTCTCAAGACCACTTTTCGAGGGTCTTGGTGTTGTCTCGGTCTTGTACATTGAGGACTCTTGCTTTTATTTCAAGTCCAGTCAAGACCACGACTGTGGAAATATCACTAAATTGCCCGATTATTGTCCAGTTTATTTGTCAACTTCTTTGTTTTTATTGGAAGCAAAATGTACTGATTCAAATCCAACAGATAACGTGACTCATTGCTAAATACATGGTTTTGTTACTGCTGTCACGCCCACCCCCTTTCACTTGCACGTGGTTCTGTAGCAACAGAACAATACAGACAACAGAACGTAACGTTGCAACCAGAGGTGAAAGTAAGCTGGTCCGGATAATCTGTGAAAAGACTGAGCTCCACACCATACCATTTTATTTATAGAGCACTTAAAACAGCGACAAGTCCAACCAAAGTGCTGTACAAACAAACAAACAACAGACAACACATAGGCAACATACAAAAATAAGTAAAAAAAAAAAAAAAGAAGAAGAAGAATACAGACATAAAATTGTTGCAGATGAGTAAATACAACGACCAAACACAGATCATCTGGTGTTGAAAGCAACAGAATAGTAGTGGGTCTTTAAACGGGATTTGAAAACCGAG
>JARVLU010000255.1:24273622-24284908 GCA_031762415.1 Simpsonichthys santanae
GTGCTCCTGAGAGGAAAAAAAACATCCCTTGAAAGTGATAACACGGGTGTCCAGGTCTGGAGATCCGGGATTAGGCGTGCCGGTGCGCTCGAGCGCATGAACAGGAACGAGGAGTGTGTGTTTGTGTGTGTGTGTGTGTGTGGTTGGGGAGAAGGAGGGTGGTGGTGGTGGTGGGGGGGGGGGGTCATTTGCATATAGCGCGACATTCAATACTCTATACAGGCGTTCACTTTTCAATTTCCACCTCGTCTTGAAGAGAGAGAGAGAGAAAACAGGAAGTGCCAAAACGCCCATCAACTCTTTACAGTTCCCGGAGCGCGCGCAGCCACAGGGCGGGAACGAGATGACCACCAGTGAAACACTGAAAAACACCCGGATTAAGCTCGCAGTCTTTGCGCGCGCTGGAACTTTCTCGCATTTTGAAAAAAAAAAAAAAAAAGCATAAAAGTTGTAAAATGTCTCCATTAAGCAGAGTTCGCGCATGCAGTGAGTCTGAGGGCACGCGCTTCAGACAGCTTACTGTGCAGAAACAGGATCATGTTGGATGAAAAGGTGCGCGCCGCTGTTACAGTCGCGTTGCGTCAGGAAGTTGCCGGTGAAGTCACCGTCCTCTCTCTCCCACCCCCAGCATGCAACCAGCAGCTTCTGGACTGCAGCACGCGCTTTCCACTCGATGTCAAAAAGTCCATCTCACACTGTCCATGCGAGTTTGACCTCACGGCGCAGGAGGATGAGGAATATGGACGAAATAAAGATGAAGATGCGATTTAGGAGGAAACAGCTTTAAAACTATTTTTGGCGTATATACATGTGTATATATAAAAAAAATAACTACAGGCCTTAACGGGCCAGTTAAAGTTTTGCAAAACTCACGTGGAGGTATTTTCCAGGTTGACAGTGACCAAAATAAAAAACTATGACAAAGATCTGTTCTGACTCCGCAGAGTGGGTGAACTCCAGCAACAACTCATGCGTAAAAGACGCGAAGGTTCCGTTTGCAGTGCGCAACACAAGAAGTGCACATGTAAGGGAGTTCAAAAGACATGCGCAACTCTGAGCTCGTTTGGTCGATTTTAACTGGACAAACAACAACAAAAACTGCTTGATTTTGCCTGAGGAGTTAAACTCCCGACAGGTGCATCAGAATTAAGTCGTGCATTGCGCCATTAACGCAAAAAGTGCGCTGCAGGGCTGCTAAGGGCCTCCAAAGTTGTGCAAACTTGAAAAATAGTCTAAAGAACAAAGAGTCGCAAAAAGGAAATAAAGCAAATGCATTAGAGCAGTTTTTACACTCAGTTTTTAAAAAAGTGAAATCTACCCAACGTTTTTATCTTTAAATATAATGTTGACATGCTTCAGGACAGTTTACCCGAGAAAACCCATTAAATGATGTAAGAGTTTTCTTTTAAAATTGAGCTTTTACCAAACATGGCTGTTAAAAGTTTTAAAAACATCAGAGTTTCATATGCTTAACACAACAGAATATAATTTAGGTTCCGGGGGCATCTCAAGTCCGGTGCATGCGCACAAATGGAGCTGGAAAAAAAAAAGTCTCCATTTGCGCACAGGCTCGCTCGTGCGTTTGGGAGTGTCACGCTCACAGTTTTGCAGCAGTACAGTATTTGAATATTTGGCCCGATGTGTGGGCTGATGCAGAGTCAGAATGCAAAGAAGGAACTGTAATCAGGCGCAATTATCTGATGGGCTGCGGTTCCCCTTAAAGGTCATCGATGAAAGAAGAAAAAGAACTGCAGGAAGAAGGCCAAAATAGTTGTGGAGGGACTTTATAAATTCTCCATCTCACAAGTCTTTCCTGTTAAAAACATGTTGCTTGGTGTGCGTCTGTTATCTTCATGCTTCTTTAGTAAAAATGTCACAATGTTGCGTTACGCGTCAAGTTTGGCTGCAGCGCGAGAAACCAAGATGCTCTCAAACGTCTTTATTTATTTTTTTATTGTTTGGAATAACAAAAACATTTAAAATTGTGCATTTCTTTATTGGGCTTTTTTTTTTGTGGGGGGAGAGGGGAGAAGAGAGAATATGGCCGTGCGCATCGCACCTTTTTGTTTCACCCTGCTTCAGATATTTAGAATATGAGGTGCAGCTGAAAGGTCACGTGGCGTGGGAGGAATCAATATGAGTTCAAACAAAAAGTGTGAGCTCCTCTTCAGTGTTTGGTGCGTGCAGACCTGCGCACAGATCAGCATCCATGCAGCAGCTTTTCAATCTCTGAAAACTTTATCTTCTCCTAAAAGCTTAAACACGGGCTGTTTTTACATATATAATAATAATAATAATAATAATAACACTTTTTAAAGGATTGATCATAACATTTTTCAGTTTTTGAATGAGTCATGTTTGGATTCAGCTGAAAGTTCAGTCAACTTGTGACGTCAGTGGGGTTGGTTTTGCTTAAAAAGTTAATAAAACCCCAAAGAAAGTGACAAGAAACTCATTCCACATGCAGACTTCTCACTTTTCTCATGTGGAGTGAAAATGCACTGCCTGCATGCGAACAACTGTCACTGGCATCCTTGTCAGCTGCATGGGGACACATCCAAGATCAATGATGTGCACTCAATTGACCTGATGGATATGATGCAGGGAGGTTATGGATGGCAGCCCGCACAGATTAGTCTTTCCGAGCGACCGTGTCTCTGTCCAGGGCTGCATGCTGGTGGCAGCAGAGCAGACAGGCCTGGCTCTTCTGAAGCACCCTGTTGTCCAGAGCAGAAGTAGGTCAACAGAAACCACTGGTTGGTGAGCTGGAACAATGCTGCTCTCTTTCACAAACACATGCAGAAAAGTTAAGGACGGGGGAAAAAAGTTGGAGAAGAAAATCCTTCCCTTAAATCGAAGGATAATTAGGGCCTGTTTCACCTACTTGTCCTTTTAAAAAACTTTTAGCATCACCCCTCAAGTTAGACTTTTATGAGGTGACTCATCTAAATAAAACCTAAAGGTTGTGCTTGTCATCATCGTTACATTCAAATACGGCTGCAGAAACCTTACATGAACAGATGATTTAACTAAATGTTGTGTTGTGTGTTGCTTCGCAGAACAAATGAATGCAAGGAAAAAAGGAAGGAGGTCAAAAGAAAGTGAAAGTGCAAGAAGTAACATGCACGGAGATGTAACAAAACCTGAGATTCAATTGTAAAAAAGAAATCTTAGCTGAAGTTTAGAGGTGTTCTTATTTCAACAAAACATTGTACTAAAAATAGTCATTATCTCACCACATTTCCTGAATTAGCAGTAAAACTGGTAAAAGTTGGATTAAGCCATGAAGATACTAAAACAGAATTAACGTTAAAGGGCTGGAATATCACCAGCTAATAACATTTTCAAGTTCAAGTTTATTATCATTTCACCACATGTGGTACATAAGGTGGACTTAAATTATGTACACAGGGAATAGCAAAAATATAAAGTGTAAACAGAAAAGTATTTAGGGATCTAAGATATACACTAAGATATATGGCGCTAAACGAATTTTGCATGATCTCAATAATGCCCAAAAGTCTTTTATATTTTAATACGTTGTGTATGACTTAGAAATACCATCACATAAAGTTTTAGTTCATTATTCGTCAAATGGTCTGAGTTATAGCCATCGTTGGGTTTATAAAACTCAACAGTCATCATAAGTCAGGCCGATCCAAACATTAATCAGACGTAGATGGTAATCCAGTGATTACTTTCTGAGAATTTTGTTAAAATCTGTTCATTGGTTCTCAATATGTATAATAAATACCAGACAAACAAGGTTAACTAACAATTAATGACAAAGATTTTTGAAAACACCTCATGCAATGTGTAGTGCTCAAAGTATGTGTCGAGGTGTAAGCTCAAAGTTGACAGAGTTACGACCACTTTGGACCCACGCTCAAACACAAGCAAAACAATATCACCTGCTTTTTGTTCTTCCAAACATATAGACTTGATACAAATAAATACCTCAAGTAATAAATAAAATACTTCACATACGTTGTAAAAATTGGCATGATTTGTTCAGCACAAACTCATAGAAACCATCAAATTCATAATGGCTGCAGGTGCAAAGCATGGTCCAGCATTCTTATAAGTCAAACACAATCAGCAGCTTATCCCAAGCCAAACACATTTTCCACTCTGAAAAGGGATTAATGAAAACTTTGATCCATGCAAACTTACCTTACAAACCAGCCTAAAGAAGCAGATGAAGTCCTTCAGATGGACCCTGCATGCTCTCTCCTCTCCAACAGGGTGCATTTGCATGTAACCGTAAGAGCAATGAAGAGAGCAAGCGCACGGAAGTGACCAAACCTGTCGGCCGTTGGAGGGATTCAGCTGGTGCCTCACGAGCGAGGCCTATGACTAAGATGGGGAAGGAGTAGGAGTGTGCCTGTGCCAGTATTGCCATACCAGTGCTGCAGAGAGAGAGAGAGAGAGAGAGAGAGAGGGAGAGGGAGAGAGAGAGAGAGAGATGGGCTACTGGACACCAACCAGGACCAAAGACATAAATGTGTGGAGTGGGATGCAAACACCATTAAGACTTCAGCGCGAGTGTTTCTCACATGTCACATGCAATAAACGTGTGTACATTTGTTTCTGTGGCAGTGAATTATTAACCTGTTGTGCTCGTGAGACAGCCCATGTGTTCACTTGTTCCTCTAAGGCTAGATCTGTGCACCAGTCATTCCAGTAAAACACACCGTGGAGCTGCAGGGACAAGCTCAAGACCAAGAAGTGAAGCGGCCTAAAAGGGAAGTATGTTGTCTAAATTATTTTACTTCCTCTTCCTCTTTCCAGCAGTTTCTTACTAATTTGCAAAACGTGTTAAAAGCTATTTAATACAAATCAAACAGAATAAGATGAATATTAAAAATAGATGCTTTATTTTTTGCTGGTTTTGTTAGTTCAGAATCACCCTCGCATCACCTCGCCCTCCTCGCATCTCTCTTTCCAGTTTCTCCTCTGTCCCACACTACATGCTTCACTATTTTTACTGTTGAGTCAGTTTGCCACTGACAGCAGTGAGCTACAAGGAAAACTGAATCATCACGCTTCAACCCAAGCACCAGAAATACTCCAAACTGCAAACAGGAGACACCCGTACACAATCATAATGTGTTCATCCATAAAATAAAATAAAATAAAATGCACACATCAGTGTGTGTTCCCAGTGGATTCTTCTGCTCAGCATCGGCACCAGGGGTGGATGCTGGCCCATCCAGGTGTCTTGTTTCAGAGAGCAGGCGTGCTGGGAGCACAGTGTGGCGCACAGCACAGCCAAGTGGACAACAATGGAAACATGGAGAGACACAGGTGTCCATAGAACCAACCCTCCATGTGACAGTGTCCCTGTGTACACATGTTTTCATGCTGCTGTGCATATGTGGCGCACGTGCTTGTGTAGATTATGAATTTACGTGTCTGTGTATTGATTCTCTTGCACTTCGGCGGCACTCATGCATGCTTCCCTCTGGGCAGTAACACCTGCAAATAGCAATAAAAGGAAGGATTCCTATAAAAGAGGGGCTCTAAGGCCCGAGCTCAAACAAAACAGAGCAAATAAAAGGCAAAGCGTTGTCTCTAAGGGCGTCCATCCCTATTTTTCTTGCTCTTTATTTACAAGCCGCTCACTTTGTCTTCCTATTCTCTCGTTTTAACCCACTGGAGGATGCTAACCCATCAGGTCCTTTGGCTCCCCTCCATGGGATGATGTCATTTAAGATGACATCACCATGCAGCGTATGTGTGTTTGTGCTATGTGTGTGAGCACGTGTTACCTTGCACACACTTCTCCCCTCATCCCACAGCTCCGATTCTTTTCCTCGAAGAAAAGGCACAGTTTCGACACATGCACCCGCCACCGTCAGCCAAACTGCCATGCTTGCACAAGTTCTCACAAAAAGCAGGGTCAAGGAGAGTGAGAGAGACAGATGTGCACTGCCAGGAAGGCAAAGCACACACACACACACACAGAGAATGACACACACAAAAGAAGGAGGCGAGGTGGTGTTTAGTAGAGTGGTGGTGTGATGTGAGGCAGAGAAAAAGTGTGGAGGTGTGATGAGAGCTCAGAGAGGGGACGGGCTCTGAGGGGCAAGCCAGTTTAATTATACAACGTTGCTGCTACTACAACGCCACAAAGCCCAGGTCTAAACTGTCATTAAGATAAAAACGTAGCACACGGAGGAGGAGTGCCACAGACTGCCTGAGTTCGTCTTGGCTTTACTGTCTGCTGTTAGCACAGTTATATACTGTATAAGACTTAACAGCCTGGTTCAGGTTTCTGCTAAACAAACAAGTTTATGGAAATGAAACGTTTTGGGATTCAGATCATTGCATTTCATTCCGAGAGCTAATAAGAGTTTTTTTTTTTTTTAAATGGTGGGAATCTCACACAATAAAGATTTCTAAATCTGATGGCTCATAAAATTAGGATTTTGTTTGTGTTTAATAAAGTAAAACTTTTGCAATCACCTAATTGATAGGCTAACAACATTTTACTGCACTGTTTGATATATACCTAATATATATATTATATATAAATGTACATTTTATAAATGTACCATCATTGGTACAATGATGGATAATCTGGTCAGTGAGCAAATGGTGTTTTTTTAGAATCAGGTCAATAACATCAAGTTAAAAAGCACTGAAAGCTGCTTTTAAGTTAAAAATAATACACCATAACTTGAGGATTTTTGAACTGTAAATATTAGATCATAGTTTTGTGGTTTTGCCAAACATTTTAAAGTTTCCAGTGCTCCTTTTTCATCTGAAATTAAGAGGATTATACTGTATATTCAAAGATTATGGGTCTCACTAATCGGGACCTGAAAATTCAAGTTGCCTGCTTTATGCCCCAAAAGTTTTAAAGAGACCACAGTGCTCTTTCTGCTCACACACTTGATTATTTATGTCTCAGAAGCAAAACAGCACTGTTCAGCTTAAAGCCATTTAAGATGCAAAGAAAAATCACATTTAATGTTTGCAATGCTAAACTTTTAACATGAACTAGCATAACTAACAAAGACTGACCTGAAGAAAAGTTAAACAGTTTGGCTTCCAGCTTATTAAACTGAAACACTGCTAGTACCTGAATAGTTCTGAGGCAAAATAGTAAATGGTCTGTACTTATATATCATCTTTCTATCTTATCAAGACACTTCAGCATGTGACTGCTGGTGGAATCAATCTACCAACTCTCCCACTGGTGCACGACTGCTCTAACCACTCAGCCACAGTCGCTCATAAACAAAGCTAAATGTTAGTTTACAGGCTGCGCTTCATTTACTTTGGATCTAAGAGTGACATCAGGCCTGATGTCATCATGTACCAGTAGCAAAGTGGAAATCCAGTAGGAATTGCTACTAGTTGTGCCCAGTAACCAGGATAAGTGGATTGCTTCAATTAACATCAGTAGGATGATTGGGCTCAACATCACAGGATGTTTAATGATCATGTTGTAGGGTCGGAGTGGGAAGATGGGGGGGTGGGTTCTTTGTCTAAGGTGCAGGAGTTCATCTGTGCAACTTTTTCACAAGTGACGGTAGGACGGAGCAGATGATGGATTGACAGGTTGGGGCCTCATCCTCAGTAATGAAAGCATTGCTTCGGTCTGTCATGGTGAAGAGAGAACTGACTCAAAAGGCAAATATTTACTGGTCTGTCTACTTTCTGAGCCTCATCTATGGCCATGAGGTTTGGATCATGGCTGAAAGAATGAGATCCCAGATCCAAGCCACCAAAATGGGCTTCGTTCGGCCAGACTCAGCCTTAGAGACACTATGAGGAGTCCTGTCATGTTGGGGCGGGGGTATCAGAGTAGAGCCACTGCTCCTCTGTATCGACAGGAGTCAGTGGAGGTGGTTCAGGCATCTAATCAGGATGCCTCCTGTAAGCCTCCCTTTAGAGGTTTTCTGTTCATGTCTCACTGGTTGGAGGCCCTGGGGAAGACCCAGAAGTCGCTGGAGGGATGGTGGATCTTCTCTGGTCTGGGAACACCTCATGGTTCCCAGAATGAGCTGGAAAATGTCGCTGGGAAGATGAATGTCTGGGTTTCTCTCTTGGACCTGTTGCCTTCATGACCAGACTACAGATGGATGGCCTGGTGTAGCGATAAAATTGTCTCAAACATAATTATAAAAGTGCACAACTGTATTTGTATACATTGAACAAGATACACAAATGCATACGGAGATTTCCAGAGGCTATGCCACAATCCACAAATGTGTACTACATGATTCACATGAAGAATACACCAATAGTTCATGCTGGTGAAGATTCTCATTGATAGGAGAGAAGGTAAGTTCATCTTATTGAGCATGAACTTTGTTGCCTTGAACCACTTTGGCTGTGACTGCCTGCCTGGGAAGAGTCACGTGGGACAGGACGGACCCCAGAAACCATCTTGGCTCCAGCAAACTGGTTGGTCCGCTTAATTATGCTGTGCTCCATTTCCAGTTTTATTCATTTGCCTGACTAGGCTAACTTTTAATTGACAACAGTCATTTAATTTATTTGAGGACATAAAACCACACAGGTAACTTAACTATCAATGGCTTCTGGCAGCTATTGTTCAACTTCTCCAATCTGATGTTGCAGGTGTATGGAATGGAACATTGGCAAAGATTACGTAGAGTTAAGCAACTTTAACACTGTTCATCAACAACAAAATTTACCAGCACTTTTACAAAAGCTCACATTTTCTATCTAAGCAATAGAAAATCTATATTATATGAAAAAATGTTGTTGTTTTTTTCAAGCGTAAGATTGTAAGAAGGCTTGTGTCAGTTTTTAAAGTTAAATGTTTTGTTGAACCACTACTGATCTGAAACTCACAAAGGAGAGTTTGAAGATAAAGAAAACCACAAATCTTTTCTGGGATCATATTTCTTTTGTTAAAAGCCTTTGATAAAGAAGCAATCAAACATGTCGCTTTACTTTTTTTTTTTGCTTTATTGGATGACGTTGAAGAATGGCCTCAAGAAACTTACCATTACTTGTGCACCTGCAAATTAACTTTTAATTAATTTAGAAATATTCACCATGCAGCACATAACATATCTGAGATCAGCGTTATCCATTAATAACATGAGGGAGGAGTTCTTTTTTTTTTTTTTTTTTTGCATCAATCCAGCTTTATTTTCTTTTGTTTGCCGAGAAGTGACGACAAGCAATCAGCTCTCAGAATTTCAGCCATGACTAATTAGTTACAAAAGATCTTGGTCGCGCTCACATCTTTCACACACGTCTTTGTGCAGCAGAGGCACTCCCACACTGAAATGAGCTGGGATTTTATTGAGCACAGTTGGCAACGTCTAAACCAATGATGTCATCCTGGTATATGGGCCAGCAATTTAGGGATCAGCAAGTTTCTGAAATGAGAAACAGTGCAGATAGGCATCATCTGTAGTACTACTGAAGTCAGTTTGACAGAAAGGTGGAACCACAGCAGTTTTTAAGTTGTTAAATTCTTCTAATAGTAAGAGCTTTGAAGGCTGTACCCACCAACACTGGTTTTAAATTACATGTGGGAAGTTTCAATATTGAGGTATGGTTGAGGTTTATTTGTGCTGACGAGTTTTGATAAGCAGGTTTAGAGTCTGCCATTGAAATCAACTGTTTTCAGCTTTAAATTTTGACATAACATGATTTTAATGCTCTGTTTAAGGTTGCAACAGACCTTTTCAGTGGCGTGTGTGTGTGTTTGTAGAAGAGGGGATTTCAATGTGAGTCTTATAGCTAGACTGTGAGGTCTGCGGCTTTGGTCATGGTGTTTACCCATCTGTTCCATGAGTACAGGCCAAGGCCCCCATCACCTCCACCTGCTCCAGGCTTCCGAGGGGACCGAGACTAAATTTACAACAGAAAAGCTTGTTCATCAATGCAAGATGGGATAGAGGTCTTCCAGATTTTATGCTAACTACAACAAAAATGTAATCCCCCTTCATATTTGTTTAGTTTTAGTATGCCAGAAACATTTTAGCGAAAAAGCTCAGAAGCTAGTGTCCAAGATTGAGTTTTTATTACTCCCACAGCAGCATCAGTCTCAAGACTAGACTACATAGAGCTTTTTTCAGTTCTTCAAAATAAAAGCCCTAAACATACAAACTGCTCAGAATATTCCCAAACTATTTAAAGCTTCTGAAAGAATTTTACATGAAGATACTCAAACTGCAACCTTGCTAGTATTGTTGAAAAGTTGTGTGAAAGTTGGGATAAACTCCAGATAAAGGCCACACTGCATGTGCTAAACACAGTTTCCTATTACTAAAATCTTAAAAGTATAAATTTACTAAAAATTATGTAACATAAATACATATACAATAGCAATTCAGTTTCAATTCAGTTTATTTATATAGCGCCACATCCCAACAAAGTTGTCTCAAGACACTTTACAGGAACATTCACATACATAGAAAAGCCATAATGTAAAGTTCTCTATAAGGAAGGAAACCAGCAGATGTGTTGACTCTTCACTTCGTCGCAGTCTCCCATCCTGAGCAAGCACAATGGCAACAGTGGAAAGGAAAAACTCCCTTTAAACAGGAACAAACCTCCAGCAGAACCAGGCTCAGGATGAGTGTCCATCTGCTGTGACTGGCAATAGCCATCACAAGACTTTAATATTGGTTTGGTTTTTAAGTCTCCATTTATTCTCACAATCAACTTTTTTTTAAACTATCCAAGCTTTATTCTGGGAATAATATAAGGAACAAAAATATAAATGCAATACTTGCTTTTAATCTAATTCACCATGAGCCAAACTCAAAGATCTCAGACTTTTTCTATATACACAATAGGCCCTTTTCTCTCAAATACTGTTCACAAATTTGGGTAAATCTGTGTTAGTTAGCATTTTCCTCAAAATTTGCCACATCTGTGGCATGCAGTGTGATAAAACTGCACATTTTAGAGTGGCCTTTTATTGTGGCTATCCTAAAGCACACCTGTTCAATAATCTTGCTGTCTAATCAGTGTTTTGGTATGCCACACCTGTGAGGTGATGCATAATCTGGTCAAAGGAGAAGTGCCTGCACTAACACAGATTTATACAAATTTGTGATGGATATTTGAGAGAAAAAGTCCTTTTGTGTGCATACAGTAGAAAAAGTCACTGATTTTTGAGTTCAGCTCATGAAAAATAGGAGCAAAAACAAAAGTGTTGTGTTTATATTTCAAATTTATGATTCAGTGTAATTCTCAGAAGGTGATTACAGTACAGGTAGTCCTCGGTTTACAGCGGACTTGGTTTACAGCGTTTCGCGTATACAGCCGTTGCGCCCCAGTGAC
>JARVLU010000255.1:24387932-24398723 GCA_031762415.1 Simpsonichthys santanae
ACGCACGCACGCACACACACACACACACACACACACACACACACATTTTTTTAACAATATAAATCATATACATAAAAAAGACAATAATGTAAAGCAAATAATGTTTAGGCCAAAAATACAACTGACATACACGTTTAGTACAAAAATAAAATAAATAAATACATAAAAAAAGAAACTAGTCAACAAAAATGTGCACATTAGGGTTAATTACTTAATTAAGTTGAGGTTGGAGTCTTTCATTCCTTTATCTAGTTTTAAACAAACACTGTCAGAGGCTTTAGTCACATCTTGCACCTGTGATGTTTAACTGTCTTAAATTGTCATTTTTTTTTAAACTTGCATTGATTTTATGTCTTATTACCAGATATTTTGTTGTAAATATTTTAACATTACTGTTACTGTTGATAAGACAGTTGTTGTGTATTTGTAATGGCTTGTTTGCACCTTGCACATTGCCCAGGGCATCTTTGAAAAAGAGATTAATCATCTAAGTAGATTTCTTTCCTGTTAAAATAAAGGTCTTAACAACAACAACAACAACAAAAAACAACTTGGGTTTTACTTTGCATTTTTTTCAATCCATGCAATCATTTTAAGTTCTCAAAGAGCAATAAATCTCAAGGACTGAAAACATTTGATGGAAAATGTTCTACAATCCAAACTGGTGACTGATCTCATGACAGTAATTTCCTGTTCAGTGGTATGCTACCTTTAATGTTTCTTTCAAAGAACATCAATGAAACAGTTTTTTTTAAAGCATTGTTTATTTTTTTTAGTCTTCAATTGGCAGTTTACCCTAACCTTAATGCTTCTAGATAATTATTAGTAATCATCTTTCTTCTGTAAGTTGTTTATGTCTCACTGACCAATGCTCTCCATCACATGTCTTCCCTTTGAGATACAAGGAAAGGCATCTCCACTGACATTAGAGCTGCTGCAGGGCCTATGAGTGAGCCACACTTTGAAGAGAAACATGAAATAAACATCAGATGCGGATGAGAGAGACAGAGTGAGCTCGACTTAGCATCCCTCTCCTTTGACAAAGAGAGTTAAATGAAGCTGTCTGCAGTCTGCAAAGACCACTCAAATGGAACTGGGCTGTCCACAAAAGGACGATCACAGAGACAGAGATTAAAGTGGGGAAACAGACATATAAGGCCTTAAAATGTAATTGTATGCGGGATGTATTGGCCTGGTGGGAAAAGCTGAAGACCAATTTGCTGTTTAAACAGCCATCAAATTACTTCTCTACTGGGGTGACAGCTAGTGCATAAAATGAGCTTCAGAGAAGTGGAGCAAGAGAGACAAAAAGGCTCCAAAGCTGGTGGTGCAGATAAGATCAAACACAATCAAATGGAATCTTGAAGTTTGGGTAAAACATAATTCACAACATATCTAAAATATTTCCATCTGATTAAATTATACTGCTAGATTTGATTTTTTCCTATCTGGTTACTATTCTATTTCCATTCCAATTTTTGGTTTGCTACTCCCCATGCAATTTAAAAAAAAAAAAAAAAAATATACATCAACACGTGCAGCTCTGTAGGGAATAGCATGCTGTTAAATATACAACCAGAACATCATACAGCATAGACAAAATTAGCAAAACAAACTAAAACAAATTTATTATATTTATAATTTCCACATAGCCAAAAATGGCAATTAGGTTAAACAAAGCGAGAAAGGCCAGGACTTCAAAATCGTTAACCATTTTTACACAATTATAGATAAGGTTTAATAATTTTTTGAAATCACAGAATGATCAAATCTTCAAATTATTAGTGATATCTTACATACTAAATTTGAGCCGTTTTACTTTGACAGTCTTAACACCTTTTGTGCGATGAATAAACAAAAATGTAGACGTTTTACTGACATTTTCATTTTCTTTTACACAGTCAGGATCCAGGATCAGGATGTTTGATTTTCTAATGTAGCGCCACTCACTTGTGAAGTACCTCAGGGATCTTTACTTGGCCTCTTTCTGTTTTTCCTTTATTTGCTCCCTCTGGGATATATTCTCCAGAAACTTGGTGTTACTGTTAATGTTTATGCTGATGACAGACAAATGTATGTGCCATTAAAACAAGACAAACAGTAATCTGTGAAACAACACCTGGAATGTATGGTGGAAGTCAGAGCATGGATGTCACATAATTTTTTACATATTAATAAGAAAAAGACAGAGGTCTTATTGCTTAAGGCCAGTGATGGTTCCAAAGTCCATGCTGATCTGGGTCCATTAGCACATCATCTGACAGAGACAGCAACTAACCTGGGCATGAGGCTGGACAATGATTTTAAACTGGATGCACAGATTAAATCAGTGGTCAAGTCCAGATTTTTATCACTTGAGATAACTGGCCAAGATCAAACCATCTCTGTCACAACATTTTGAGATTTTAATTCATGCATTCATCACAACTCATCCAGACTGTTGTAATTCACTTTATGTGGGTCTGAGCCAGACATTACTGACTCGACTTCAGCTGGGTCAGAATGCTGCTGCTTTCATTTTAACTGGCATGAGAAAACGAGAACACTTCACCAGTTTTAGAATCATTACACTGGCTTCCAGTTTGTTTCCGTATAAATTTTAAGTTCTTTTATTTGTTATCAAATGTCTTCATGGTCTTGCCCCACAGTGACCTGCTCCTGCTGTACGTTCCCTCACACTCTCTCAGGTCAGCAAATCAGCTGCTGCTGGTCATTCCAAAGTCCAACAGGAGGCTGAGAGGTGACCAAGTGTTTTCAGTCGCTGCCCCTAAACTGTGGAACGAGCTGCCTTTGCACGTCAGACAAACTGATTCACTTCCTGTGTTTAAGTCTTTTCTGAAGACACATATTTTCTCTTTGGCTTTTAACTCAGCTTGAAATGTTGGTTTTACAGTTTTAAAGTTGTTTGTTTTATACTGTTAGCTGTTTTAAGATTTTGGTAGTTCATTATTTTTTACAGTATCTGGGGTTTTGTTCATGAGTGAGGGAAGAATGGAGCGTGAGATTGACAGAGAGATTGGTGCAGCATCTGCAGTATTGCAGACTCTGTACCGGTCCAATGTGGTGAAGGGGAAGTTGAGCTGTAAGGCAAAGCTCTCTGTTTACTGGTCGGTCTACGTTCCTACCCTCACCTATGGTCACGAGCTCTGGTTAGTAACTGAAAGAATGAGATTGTGGATACAGGTGGTTGAAATGTTTCCTCCGCATGGTAACTGGACTCTCAGAGACAGCGTGAGGAGTTCACTTATCAGGAAAGACTCAGAGTAGAATTGCTACTGCTCCGTGTCGAGAGAAGCCAGTTGAGGTGATTCGGACATCTAGTAAGGATGCCCCCTGGGTGCCTCCTTAGGGAGGTGTTTCGGGCATGTACAACTGGGAGCAGACCCCGGGGAAGACCCAGGACACGCTGGAGAGACTATCTCTCAGTTGTCCTGGGAACACCTTGGAATCCTCCCAGAAGATCTGGAAGACGTGGTTGTGGAAAGAGATGTCTGGACCTCATGCTCAAGCTGCTGCTCATGTGACCTGACTTACAAATAAGTGGAAGATAATGGATGGATGGATGAATGGATGGATGAATGGATGGATGGATGGATGAATAGATGGATGAATGGATGGATTTCATTACTTTTATAGTATCTGTTGATTTTATGGTTTTTATGCTTGTATGTGTTTGTGTACAGCACTTTGGCCAACAGTGATGTTTTTGAAGTGCTTTACAAATAAAGTTGTATTGTATTGTACAAATGTGTTTTATTGTATTGTATGTCCCTTTGACATATACAGGTCATGTATATTTTTAGTGCAACTTTTGATTTTGCAGAGTGACTGTTTAAAACTTACTTTATGTTCCTGTCTGCTTCTTTTCATAGTGCTCAGGGAGTGAGAGACACAGGTGTATTGTTTCTGACATAACAACGAGCCACCGACAGCAGAATTAACTTTTCTTTTGATTTGGGTTCTTTCTTTATTAATTTTAAATTTTTTAGCGTTGAAATACCAAATGTATTTATAGCAAATATAAGTTCCAAATTACCATTAGGTTTTACAAAAGAAAGCTGATGCATGTTGAATTTTTGATCTGAAGCTGCACTGGCGTTTTTCAAAATTTGTCACATATGTTCTAGATTTACTTAAAGTTTAGCTTCAAAATAAAGAAAATAAATTAGCAAACATACCTGAGGCAGCCAGGCAGTGAGAAATAGGACGTTTATCGAAATTACAACACTTATTTTAAAGATTAAAATGCAGAAAAGCGACTGCAATGGGAAATGTCTAAAAGTTCTTACCCCTCCTGAAGATCTGGATGGTGGCCTGGCGACGGCCGTTACTATTTTCCACATGGCAGGAATAATTTCCCAAGTCCTCCTCCTCCAAAGAGTCAATCGTCAAGGAAATTGCCACTTCTTGTTCACCAAGATGCTCCTTGACAAGCCTGCAAAACAAACAAAACTCAACAATGTTTGCTTTAACGTAGCTTTTCTGGAAAAAAAATTATATAATCGGCTTCCATTGACTTGCACTGCTATAGGTACATTTAACTAGTGAATCATTCAGAGTGTATTAGTTTGGACTGTTACAAAATTAGGAGTAACTCATAAAGCATGAAAACAATGTCTCTGTTCTACAGTAACATTTTTTATGAAGTCCTCTTCCAGCTGAGGACTTCATGGGATTTAAATTTCTCTCTCTGCACTCAAAACATATGAGCAATGAAAATCAATAAAAGGATCTTCCTCAGCTTCTGCATGCGTATGTGAGGAGCGGGGGATCAAATAATGGCTATGAGAAGAAAATCTTTTTATAGCGGCTGCCATGGTAACGGCAAAATGGAGAGAAAGTAATATTCCATAAAGTAAATGAGTGTCCCCCCCCCCGCTGGGCTGGTTGAGCCTGATAGAGTAGAGAACAGGGAAAGGATGCTCCTTCATACCTCCGACTCACTACTTAGCCTACTTTTACAGCGCCCTCAGCATAAACGACGCCATGAAAAAAACAAAGCGCCAATGAGGAAAAGATCTCCGCTGTATTTTTGTGTGAGTGTATCATTTGCTGCGATGAGAAGCGGGTGTGGGATGAGGGCAGAGTGTTTGCTTGAGTGTGTAGGGGGGATAATGACTCTCAAGCAACTCACTTCTCTCGCCTTCGAGTCGATAAAGTGCACGTAAGGATGGCTCATCGGAGAGATTTGGCATCAGTAATTGAAAGTGTATCACAGCAGTGCTGTTGATACTGAAGTTGTTGTGCAGCGGGACGGGCGCTGGGAAATGAGAATAATTCATGTCTCTCCGGGGAGCGGTGCGCACTTTGAAGCCTCTCATTTCCCATAATCACATGATGCGAGCCCAAACAGCTTGCTGCCCCAGAAAACTTGGAGGAAAATGACCACCTGAGCCTCAAAGAGGTATAGTGATCTGTACAAACTTGTTGCCAGTCTGTAGCTAATGAAGGCATACTTCTCTGTGTCATGGGGACAATAAAGTTAATTCTTTTTCAATTATAAGAATCTACATACAGCATAAGGTAAATTTATGATCTGGTCTTTATCAGGTTTGGAAATTATTCAAACCCAACCTGCGGTGTACAAAAATACACAACAGATTCTACTTATTTGTTAAACAAAAAATGAACAATACTTCGCGGTTCATTTATTGCGGATTCGCTCTGTCACGGTTTTTCAAAATAAGACCGGACATGACACACAATTGGCTGATTGATGGATGAGCCGCACGATCGGCATGGAGTTTTTATTTAAAATAAATTATTTAAAATGATTTAGCACCTGCTGCTCCTTGGTGCAGCCCACACTGCAGGATGAACTTCCACCTGCAGCTGAACTGCTGATCACCTGATCTGGTGCAGAGCAGAGGAGTGGGCGTGGCCAAGAATGTTTGCAGGTGGCTGAGAGCAGAGGAGGCAGGGAGCTGAAATCACGACATTCTCTGCTCGTTTAGAGCATTTAGAGTTGAGAAACTTTGTTTAGAATATTGCAGGAGTGTTCAAAGGGTTTAAATGCCTTAATCTCTCTCTATAAATATAAAAAAAATGTATTTTTATCTTCTTTCGGCTGCTCCCTGCGTTAGGGGTCGCCACAGCAAACTAAGTCACACAAAGACTTGACAGTTAATTTTATGCCGGATGTTCTTCCTGATGCAACCACAGACCACCGAGCTACCACATCCCTCCGTGTGGAGCAGAAAGCTGTGTCTAGGGCACCCGAGGGAGCAGATGGTGGAGGTTAAGGGCCTTGCTCAAGGGCCCAGAGTGGGGCAAATGAGGATGGAGACAGCAATCCCACCCACATTTTGATGTTGTTCGTACCGGCAGTTGAACCAGCGATCTTCCCATCACAGGCCCTCCTTCTCTAACCTCTGCGCCACCACTCCCCACACATAAATACTCAAATAAACTATACTTACTACTTGTACTACTACATCGTGGTTTATCACTTATCGTGGGTCTTCAGGGTACGGATCTCCCGTGATAAACGAGGGACTACTGTACACACAGGATTTAACAGCTTGTAGATGAAGCAGCAACAACTTGAAGTAGATGTTTTTGTAGGACTTCATCAGTCTTTTACATGGTTGTGGTAGAACTGGCACACAGTTTCTCCCAGCTGTGCTTCCGTTCATTGCAGTTTGCAGACGTTGTTTCTGCACTGCTCGCTCAAAGTCTAACTCCCATCACAGCGTTTCAATTAGGTTTAGGTAAAGACTTTGATTGAGCCATTGCATCATCTAGATTTATTTTAATTTAAAAGTCATTTGCTGTTTAGAATTGTTGACCCATTGCATGGTTCAGTTCTCAGACAGATTGTCCTTAAATCCATTACCTTTACCTGCTTTTTCTTTTCAGGTCGTGAGGGTCGGGCCCATGTCCAGCAGTCTCTGTGAGAGAAGCGGGGACACCCTGGACAGATATCATCACAGGGACGCATAGAGACAAACGAGACCAACAACCATTCACTCTCTCACTCACACCTAGGGACAATTTTGAGTTACCAATCAGTCTAACATGCATGTTTTTGGTCTGTGGGAGGAAACCGGAGTACAAAACCCATGCATGCACGGAAAGAACATACAAACTCCACTCAGAAAGTTCCCCAGCTGAGATTTACACAGATTGTCTCACGTTCAATTCTAAAACATTTTGGTTTGCAGAGGAGTTTGTGGTCGACTCATTGAGTGAGAAGAGCCCAGAACCTGTGGCTGCAAAACAAGTCCAAACCATCACCCTTCACACTTGGTGTTTGTGCTGATTTGCTATTTGGTTTTTACCAAACATTGCTCTGTGGTCTATCAAACATCTCTATCCTGGTCTTATTATTCAAAGGACATTTTTACAGAAGTCTTGTGAGTCATTCATACGCAACAGCTCAAACCTATCATGTCGCCTTATCCTTGAAACAAGACTTTCTTCTGGCAACTCTTCCGAGTAAACTATACATTTTAATGTTATCATTTTTTTTTTTAATGGTCTGTCATAAACGTTAACTTTCTTCTTGCCTTAGAGAGTCTGAGAAGGACCTCTTGTTGTTTTCTAGCAATTTCTATGAAGATGGCAGAATCTCATCTTGGGTGAATTTGCAGTGAATTTCACTAATGGGCCGACTTTCTTAAATATAATCCACTTGTGAATAATTTGGCTCACTGTAAGTGTGAGTGTGCTTCTTGTCATACTGAGTTTGTATTGGCTCCTTGGACTGACAAAGTCCTTTGGATGAAGGACAAAATGTCTCAGCACATAAAAAATAAATAAACCGTCCAGATGACCTGACTGAACTTTGTTGGATTTCCCTCTGAAATCTCGTGGAAGCGTTAAGGGCGCACATGGTTTATCCCACAAACATCTTTTCCACTTTGGCATTGTCTTTGTTTCATAAATGATATATTTAGTCATGTGTTTTGTACATTTGAAGTTAGATCTAAATAATTTAAGAACCTGGTAAAACTCTAGAATTGAAAGAATGTTCTCCCACGACTGTATTTTCATCGTGCATCAATGGCAAAACCTCTGCGTTTGCTCATTTACTGATCAATTTATTCTATCCTTTCACACCTCAATGTACACTTGCAAAACACCAAGTGAACTGGGTCAATAACATATCGATCACCTACTTCATTATGCTGAGCCCAGATTTGTTTTGCTAATTTATTAATCTCTGCATGCTACGCTAATGTCCAGCCATCCATGCAGGGATAGCGAAGGCAGCCTTGTCCCGGTGGCACAAATGAGAATTTATGGGCTCAGGTTACCATAGAAATGAACTCCTCCAAAATCAATATGGGCTCAGAGCTGGATAAATAAATGCCTGCAGAAACTCAGAGCTGAAGGTATGACTGCTCCTGTCTCTGAGCTCAACTTTTGCTTTTGACACATTAGCAATGAAACTCTAAACATGCGTGGGCGATAGTGAAAGTTAATTCTCACAAACACGCAGGGTTTAACAATGAAGAGAGTTGTTGAACTAAAAAAGAAAAAGTACAGATTAGTTTGTGCCCTAGTCTTTATTTTCCTTGTCCCTTTAATTTGCCGTGTCTCTGGCTGTGCTCGTGGAAGTTAAAGCAAAGCAGGGTGTCAGAAAAAGCCTTGGGTATCAGCATCTACAACGGAGGCTGAATGATCGAATGTATTATTGATCTGCTGCATGAAGTATGGGTATGAATTATTGAAGAGATCAGCCCTCATCCTTTAAGCGAGGATGGAATCCTGTTGTCAGAGGAAGAGAGAAGCAAGCGGGCTGTTTAAACTGACATTTGTTTCTGTTGCATGTTTATATCAGTGCACGGGAAAACTCATTATCACAGAATTGTTTTACATACTTCATTCCTTGGTGACTTGTAACATATTTCTTTCCTCTTTTTCTCTCCCTGCCTTTCTCCTCCTCCACAAATGCTTATGTCCCATCTGCAGGCTGCTATAGGTGGATGCAGAGTGATAGCAATCGTGCTGGTGGTGTAAAAAATGGCAGTTGTTAACAATCTGACAGGGCTGTCTCCACAGAGCTGCATCATCTCCAGCCAGCCCTAATGGGAGATGTGCACATGGACCAGGGTGTGCACATTTAACTATCTTACAGCACTAGGAGGGTCAGATGTAAATATAGGCTTGTTTTAAATGACTGAGTGTGACATTTATTAGGGGGGAAAAATGTTACAGACATTTAAAACAAAACCAAATGACTTTTTTTCTCCCCAATGCAGTGTCATTATAATCTGTGGAGCTGCAGGACACTGCAGGTAGGAAGGTGAGGGTAAAATAGCCAGCATGCATCCTGTTCTGGTGCAGATAAGCAGAAAAGTGCTTGTCATGGAGTTTGTTCTTTGTGAGGAGAAGACGAACATTTTTACTCTTCAAAACATACAAGACTGATAAGGTTTATCTATATAACACATCTGTAAGAGCAACAAAGAATAGAGCTCCTCCCCAACATCACAAAGTGTTCAGCATGTATCCAGACAAAAATTGATTAGTGTTTTTTTTCTCATTTTGATGCCATGAAGTCCTGTGTCACAGATCTGAATACTGTATAGGTAATCCGATTACAATTAACCATTACTCTCGTGACGCCATATTGATTTAACTGTTTAATACACTCTGAGCAAAATCAAGACTTCAGGATTATATTAATCTTTTTAAGTCATTCCCGCTTGACTTCTTGTGGCCTAGTGTTTTAAACAAGATTGTAGGCTAACGCAAAATAAATATATTAAAAACAATCAAACAAACAAAGACAGATTGGAAGCATTAGAACAAAACCAGATGTGTAAGACTGTCCTGCAGAGTTTCACACTGAAACACATACAATAAAAAAAAAAAATAAAATCTCCGGTGGGTTTTTGCCTCTAATTTGTTTCATCCCAGATGCTCAACTGAATTAGCTTTAAGAAATAATTTAGAATTTATTGATGTTTTTGAGCTTTAATTTAGCCCTTTCTTAATTTAGGTTTGACTGGAAGAACAAGGCAACAGCTGTCAAAAAGACCTGATGCTACTAGTCTCAAAATTTTTTATATGGATAACAGTCATCCACATTTACACTTAAAACTAAAACTTCCCTGGAGGTTTCTTAAATGGACAAGTGCATTCACAATGGCTGTTCCATCTCTTATTGTCCAGCTTGATACTAACGTACAGTCTTTCTATGATACAAATGTGTGTCTGTGCACAACCGGTCATGATTATGTTCACATCAGTTACATGTTAATGCATGTACAGCAGAAAGAGCAGCACACCGTTTCAAAGTGGTGATCTGGATCAGATCCAGCAGCACCATATGGCTGAAACAAACTGAACAAGACTGTTTCAGTGCTGAGACCAAAATGGTGTCTGTTGTCATGCACTGGTGCACCAAAAAAAAAAAAAAAAAAAAAAAAAAAAAAAGAAGTAAAAATTAAATTGGCATCCCTTACAGAATAACCACATGAATCCACTGTTTGCACTGGTGGAAAACCATGTGACCACATGAACATGTTGTAAATGTCCCATGTCACACGGGGAACATGTGCATAACACATGTGAAAACAATTTAATTTGCACATGTTTTTGTCCCTCGAGGAGCAAAGAGGGGGGATTGGAAATACCCTCTGTCCGTGTGTCTGTGAACTGTGCAGCTGTCCATGTTGTGCCCTTTATAAAAAAATAACTGAGTTACTGACTTCTTTTTAGGCTTGTGAGTACAGAAAGTCACAAGTGATAATTGGGTTGCCACGTCAAAATCCAAGATGGCTGCCATCATAAATATCTGCCAGTGTTGTGCTCATGAAAAATTAAAAAAAGTCAAGGTAG
>JARVLU010000255.1:24408837-24419578 GCA_031762415.1 Simpsonichthys santanae
ATGACGTCACTGGGGAGGCGGGTTGTATACGCGGAAATTCGTTAACCAAGACGGTCGGAAACCGGGGACTACCTGTACTGTATTATTTTACATTATTAGTGTTTAGCATGTATCTTAGATCTTTTAGCGTATGGTTTAGCGTTCACTTAGCGTATATCTTTGCATATATTTTAGCATAATGTACATCTTAGATCCTTATATACTGTTTCTTTCTATACTTCATATTTTTGCTATTTTTGGTAACTGGGAACGTGTGCACACAATTTCATTCCACCTCATGTACCTTATGTGATGTGAATGACAATAATGAACCTTGAACTCATACATTATTTCTTATAATGCCATAAATACACTCTTTGTTTTTTTTTTTTTTTTTTAATTATCAGTTATTTGCCGGTAATATTAAATATTTTTGTTTTACATGTAACTTATATTCCTTTAAAATCTACCAGATACCTAAACTTGAAAGCATTTATTTTGACAAAAAAGTGCATCTGGATATGTAATTGGATTTATTGGAATTTAATTGGTTTTATTTTTCTTCAAAAGCAGTAAGTCTCAAATTGGAGAATAAACTAACAATATAGTGTTTCCAGTGAAGCTGGTGGTAACTTTTACTTCCTATATCATTACAGTAACACTGGCATTTGATTTGATATAATAATTTACATTTAACTTGGAGCATGTATAGTATACAATATAAAATATAAATGTAGCTTTACTTCGATTTCATTAGCATCAATGTAGGGCTGCACCTTAGATCCAAAATATATTATTGTAATATCAGTGAGTTCAATATCAATATTACAAAGAATTGCTTGTACTGCAACAAATTATTGGCTAATATTTTTAAAGTATTATGCATTTCTGATTGGAATGTTAACAGTTTGTTTTTTTTCAATCTGACTCTCACTGGTCTAAGTGCCCACACCTGGTTTGGATCAAAGGAAAGTGAGCACTAGGAAAAATGTGACTTTATCACAATTGGTTTTGTTATCACTGTATTAAATAGTTACATGGCACATTGAAAGTTTTTCTAACATTATGCAGGCCAAAAGTCTATTGAAGTTCTTTCTGCAACAAAATGTTAACATAACTTGTCTTTTTTTTTTATTTTTTTATTTTTTTCAGATATAAAAAAAGATTAAATCAGGTCATCTGGAGAGTTTCTTTTTGGTAGAAACGTTTCGTCTTTCATCCGAAAGTCTTCATCAGTCTGAGGCCTGCCAACCCAGATATGTCTTATAAATAGTCCTCAATGTGTTTCAAGCCAACCATCTGTTGAGTTCCCAGAATAATTGGCTTTACACATGCAAAAAGGGACCATCCGTCCAAAACAATCAATCATCATGTAGAACAATGAACTGTTTTAGGCCAGATGGCCAACAGCTACTCACAGAAACAGCCCAAGGACACCTGGCCAAAAAGGTTGATAAGAAAGGTTTGTAAGCTCAGTCATCCAGGTAGATAAATATAAAAAGTTTAAATCAGGTCACCTAGTTTATTTTTGGGAGAAATGTTTGTCGTTTAGCCAAAAGAGTGCAGATGTTTTCATCAATGTGACAACATATAAAACGCCTCACATATCTTTGCACAGCTGCATCATAATTTAAACTGACTGGGCACTTACAGATGTTTTCAGATCTCTCACTTCACTGAAACTCAAGATTTTCTCTTTGCTTATCAGTTATTTTGCTCTATTTACTATTTTTTTTAACCTGCTAGTTACTGTGAGGGGTGGTGGGGAGCTGGTGCCCATCTCAGTCAATCAATAGGTGAGAGGCAGCGTTTATCTTGGACAGGTTGCCAATCAATCAGAACAGCAGGCATAAGTAGAACAGGCAACCCCTCAAACTCTCACTTATACCTAAAGTCAATATAGAACAGTCAAATAATCTAATAAACAGGGGTTTGTGTTGTGGGAGACAACTTATGTTGAATGAAGATAAGATGTAAACGTCACACAGTAAATTAACATTGTTAATCAGTGCAGCCTGCATATAACAAAGTTGCTTGATAACTTTATTAGTGCATTATTTTATTATTTTCTCATTTAGTACACACTTAAACAAAACTCAAGTTCACAAAGGTCTGTTTATATAACGTCACAAAGTTTCCAAGAAATCAGCCGAACTTCCAGGAAGTTAAATTAGTCTACATAACAAGAAATAGCTTTTAATACACAAATTAATGTAAATTAATAAGCTTTAGAGGGATTGAATTTACTGTTCTCTTAAATAATCAAGTTTAACTGAGTGCTTCAGCAACTGCTTGGCGTTTTCCATTAAATTAATTAAACAAACTTTATTTATTCAAACTTACATACATTTGTATCCTAAAATGTCAAACTGGTAATAAAAACAAAACTCTTTGAAGCTCTTCTTTAGCATAACTACCTAACATTGTGACATTAATCTGATTTTGGCGATACATGTGTGCATTTGTTTAGCTTGTTTTATTGGTGCAAAATGAATTATACAATGCTACATGTAAAGTAACTTAATTTCACTGAATGGATGTGGTTATTGAATGCAATAGCAGTGTTGCAATTAAGCTGAATGAGAATATAATCCAGAAAACCCACAGGATCCTTTTTAAAAGCATCATAAAGAAACCTTCATTAGACGATTCAGAGCGCCAACAAGCTGGAAGAAGATGTTGTCGTTCTTAACTGGCAAATGAACAAATAAATGGTGGAAAAATGAGCGAGTTAGTCGCTGAATGACTGCATGATTTAAGGAGCAGGAATTGTGATCGGATTTTGAGAGGCTATAAAATGATGTGTGCTTCACGGGACCGTAAATTTGACATGCACCGACTCTCCGTGCGTGTTCTGCTGATGTCCCAGGATTTGGGATAATTAGACCTCACAGAGCTGGCACTCAGATCCTCACAGAGGAGTACTTTCTGAGCCAGAGGGGAGGAAAACAAACCGTGCACAGAAAAGACTCTGCAGATGCCATCCAAACTCTGCACAGATGCACAGAACATACACTGAGACTGATGGAAACACTGAAAGAGGAGCAGATGAATCAACAGACTGACAGAAAGAAGAAAAATCAATAAACAGTGCACATACAAACATGATTATAAGAGTGCACGTCCTGCCATTTCTTTGTCTCTCATTTATTTATTTCTTAAAACCACTGACTAGGCTTCTTTTTACTCCAGTTCCTGCGCTGAAAGTGGAGTTTTATCGTTTTTTTTTTTTTTTTTTTTTTTGGGTGTGTGACACCCACCACTATATTTTATTTGTAGAATAATCAACAATCTGGACGTTTGCTTTAAAAAAAAATAATTTTCAGGGTCTGTTTGATGTTTAATAACACTCTGAGCTCCAGCAAAATCAGATAATCCTGATATTTATTATTTTCGAGACAGGATGAAGTGTGAACCAGCTGTGAGACAAATAGCTGCCTTTCCCCCCACAATATACCCAGTTAATGATCATCTGGAGATTACGTTGACTAGTATGTGGCTAATATGATGACCTTCAGGAAATATGGTTTCACAATATTAAAATTAAATAATTGTGCAAAAATGTATCACATGATCTACTTTTGTTAAAGACATGGCTTGTAAATCAAGTGTCACTGACATTCTGAACATTGTTAAAAATGCTCATTTTTATAACATTTATTCAGGTTAACTTTAAATCTGTATTAACTAAGACACTAAACATGATAAAGATGGTTATGAAGATAATAATTTTAGACAGTCAAACCTATAAAAAGCCTAAACTTCAGTTAAATGTATCAAAAGTAAAATAACTAGGCAGAATGATGTTTTTTTTTCCTGCCCTTCTCCTCTTTGTAAAGCAACATCAGGAGCAGGACAAGATGATGTTTGACAGTTCATTAACAGTAATGCAGTTTCACTGACACACTAACTCACAGCTTGTTTGTTTCAAAGCAGTGTTGTCATAAAATGAGTGATGGTGCAACTCTGACAGAGAAGCCATGACTGTCTGCTTTATGCTAGAGGTAACAGTTTTAATTGATCGACTTTATCTTTTTTTTTTTTTTAATTAAAAGGGAAAACAGGTACCACTTTACAATAATGCTCCACTTAAAGATGACTAATAAATAGTTTATAGATACATTATTAATTCCTCTTTAAACACTTTATAAATCATTACTAACTGCTTATTATGCATTAATTAATGGCAACAGAGACCTGATCAGTTTGTTGCCAAACAGTGAACCAAATTGTTTCACCTATATATTTCATCTAGAGTTGTTATATTAAACATTCCAGACTAAGTTACTACCTTGTAAGCACAATAAGCATTTTAAACTTGTTTTTTAAATATAATATTGTACTTTATCACTGCATTATAAGTATCTACAACTAATATTATATCCTAAAAATTACAAATTACAAATGCTTATTGTGCTTACAAGGTAGTAACTTAGTCTGAAATGTTTAATAAAACAACTCTAGATGAAATTGTTAGGTGAACAGATTTGGTTCAGTATTTGGCAAGACTGGTTAGTTTGGTCTCTCTGTTACCCTTAATCAATGTATAATACTGTAAACAATTATTAATGATTTATAAGTGTTTATAAAGGAATTAATGATGCATCTATAAACTGTTTATTAGCATCTATTAGGGGAGCCTTATTGTAAAGTGAAGCAGGAAAACATTTATGGGAATTCCTTTACTTTGGTCATCATACACAGCTAATTGATGGCTCTGTGGAACAAGTGGGGAAAAACAAACCTGCACCCCTAGACTGAAGAACAAAAACAAACACTAACTTGTATTTTGTTAAACTGAGTTTAGCCCACGGGAACGTAATGAGAGAGAGAAATCCAATGGTTTTCAAACCTCGGCTTGAGACTGGAAACAAGCCCAAGCTAAACCAGGATGTGATATTAAAAAAACAAAATGTCTGAAAAGACATTCTGATTCTGAACTGTGTGACCATTTTAAAATAAAAGAAAACATCCTTAACGAGAACAACAACAACAAAAAAAAAACTATCAATTTTTAAATTTGTATGTGCTTTCCTAATATTAAAACACAAGAAAAACAATTTGTATTTTGATAATACACATACTTTTTTTAGCAGAACAAAATGTTTTTTTGTAAACAGGTGAAAATGAGTTATTTGTCCTCTCTTTATATCTCACAGCGTGGACTCGTGCATAAACAGCCAGACCTGTTGTCCCAATGTAGAACAAATGATCTCTGATTAATCAGAAGCAGAAGAGTGAGAGGGACTGTTGTCACTCTCTGGGAAATAAAACGTTATATTACATTTTACATCCTCCAAACGTTCAGTGTCAGCAGTAATAACGCTCGAGGTGGTTCTGACTGAACTTCAGTGACGTTCAGTGAGGAGTTCAGCATTTGCAATGCACATTTTGAATCCTCACTTGAGGGTTGAGTAATTAGTTTTTCTGGGTCATAATGATAGGGTTACACATTAGTTGAGATGTCACAACAGTTTGCCCATATGTGCACGTCTCCAACTTACAGATCAGCAGATGAATGTGGAAACAGTTTTCCACGAGCTCTGAACATACTGTGCCACAATCTGTACAGCAAAAAAAAAAAAAAAAAAGATAAAGAAAAGAAAAAAAAAATCCCTCGCTCCCAAATTATTATTATCTTTTGATAGGTTTATGTAGGAAGCACATCGCTCCTCATCTGCAGTTGTGATTACATCAAACCCAACATGTCATTAAATGGTTCTGACATTTATTTGTCATTGCAAACGCAGCTTTGATTGCGACAAACCCATTTAATCAAATTAAAGTGAAACGCTAATTATTGTGAACAAAATAAATCCTAATTTATTAAAAAAATGTAAGTTTTGTTCTCTCAAGGTGACAAAAAAGTGCAACGCATGTGATACGAGTGATATGAGACATTGTCCTTGTCCTGAATAAAGACGATGTCAAGAGCTAGCCCCTACCTGAACCTTAAAAATGTTTGTCTTCACAGTCATCAGTTTAAAAGCTTCTCCTCTCTGAGCCCGGCTGAGCAGCCGGGGAGTCGAGCTGAGTGCTGAATTTACCACACTCTCTTTCAATTTCTAGTACATAGTTTAGCCTACCATTTTTCTCCACCTTTGGGTGATCTGTTCCTCACATCATGAAGAAAAGGGGGACCCCTGCCTTTTTTAGAATAAGAAGAAAGCCTTCACAACCTCATGTAAAAGTCTCCACACAGGCACAGACTGGACTTCGGCTGTTCACAGAAATATACAAATGTTAGGGATGCACAATATTATTGGCATGGTATCGGTATCGGCCAATAGCATTAAAGTTAAATATCGGACATCGGCCATTCCATTAAAATAACTCGCCAACATAAAAGGCGCTGATTTTTTTGTATGACAAACCCAGTGACAAGGATACCAGCACAATGTGATGACGTCACGTGCACCTACCTGATCTGATCATGGTGTAGAGGAAAACTCAAAATGTCAGCGGTGTGGACGTTTCTTTTTTTGTTGGTGAGGATGTCAGATGCTGAAGATTTTTGGACAAGACGTTGAGCCTCACTACATCGTCTCCAGTCAGAGATATTTTCCGACATAACGTTACCCGAGTTACAAGCTGCCATTTCTGATGTCATTGAGAAGCTAATAGACGATAGCACTTGGATGACAGACATTTGGACGTTGCTTTAACTCCGTTGGCATGATTAGTCTTACGGCACAATGGATAGACAAAAATTGTGAGTGCAGAGGATCCCACACTGCAGCTAGGAACCTGGAACGAGCCTCCACAAGTTGGACAGCATCGCAGCTGACTAATGCTAATAAATAACATTTAACACTTGCATATGCATATCATATGGCTGTTACTAAATATATGTCACCAGCTCTTAAAGCTTTTGCACAAAAAGTTTGTTTTGTAACAAATAAGCCTAAATAAGAGAGATATGTTCTGACAAAAGAAAGTAAATAACATATCGGTATTGGTATCGGTTATCGGCCAAATAAGTTTTAACATATCAGATATTGGCCAAAAATCCAATATTGTGCATCCCTAACAAATTTATAAACTATGCATGCTCTGTGTAAATGTGTCTGCACTCTGCTCTGGGATTGCAACCTTCTCTGCTTCAAAGATGCCAAACAAGGGTAAAAACTTTACAGCTTATGCTTCATGGCGTTCAAGTCAGATTGAACAAACGCGAGTAAATGTGCTGCTTTGGGTGAAAGTAAACTTGGAACCATCCAAAGCAAACTGGACACAAAGTGGACAGAGCTCTCCCAGTGTGTCTGCAGTGGTTGAATTAAGAAATAAGACAACCTTGTATGCGAAAAAAATTAATCCACCAACTGAACTGGTGAAAATGAAGGGCTGCAATAAAGCTTCATGATCAAATTACAATTCAAATAGGCTAAAACTTATTACCTGGAACTCTCAACTCGTAATCAGGACGGTGTCAACAAAAACCTACCAAGATAAACAGATGTTGAAGCTAACAAGACTTAGATTGCAATACCCCAGAAGAAGAAAAAATAAAATAACAGTATCACAATAAAGAAACTGCCAACCAGAAGATGGAAAACAGAACCAGACTGTGAACACCCTTTGCATAACTGTAAGTATAATATCTAACTAAGTTAAGTCAGGTTCTCTGGATGGTTTCTTTTTGTTGGAAGGTTTCGTCTTTCACCCAAAAGACTTCGTCAGGATATAATATTTGTTTTAGGTAATACGCATGGGAGTATACTGAGCCTCAATACAATCAAAGATTTGTTTCCACTGGTGAGTTCTAATCTGATATGAAAAAAGTGATGGATGGACAGAGGTGAAAACAATCCAATAGAGCTCTCCCAAAATGATCCACATCTGTGCCACCAATGATGGGTGTAGCTGTCATTTTTTAAAGAGAGGATCTCCATGAAGAGCAGGCCTTAGGTGGATTGCAATAAACAAGAAATGAATTCTCTTCTACAGCAACAGAGAATTGAAATTTTAAGTGTTTGGACAGACTAAAAGTGAACTTCATTTCCCTGTTCATTGAAGGGATTGCCCATCTCATCTGAAAAGTATTTTCAGTCTTGATTCTGAGTGGGAGTTTCAGGCTTTAAGTCATTGTTGGGGTAAAAGAGTCAGAGTCATATGAGTCACTAACCCACCTGCTTGTCTTGTTAGTCATTTGGCAACTCGCTCAACAATCAGAACTGAAGAAGTATTTTGGATTAAAAATGAAACACACTCAGGATTGCATACATGTGTGTAAGACGAAATGAAAAAAAAACAGATGTATTATTTTATTTATTTATGGTTATTTTGCTTTTATCACTCCCACCCTTAAACAATGTTTAGGTTTTGTTTAATGTTTTATAATTTGGTCTTGGACCAGCAAACACATTTAATGAATAAAACTGTGTTAAAAAATATATGGTTTGTTTGAAGAAGAAGAAAGAATTACATAAAAAAAAAAAAAAAATTAAGTTTGAAAAAAAAAAAAAAACATATCCACATAAAAAAATGGAATTACATTTGATAAAAACAAACAAACAAACAGACAAACAACTGAATTACATTTGAAAAACAAAAAAAACAAAAAACAGAATGAATGAATGGTACATGGACCCCACACCCTTCACTAGAGTATGTTTTAGTATTTTGTTATAGTACATTGTTCTGTTGTTCTGTTTTATGTTGTTAATAAAGAAAAATAAAATTAAACACAACCACCCCCACCATTACTTAGGGTTTGGCTTAATGTGATGCCGTTTTTTTTTTTCAAGTGTTACTGTGTCTTTGTTGTGTTTTTTATTTTTTATTTATTTTTTATTTATATTTTTTCAAATTTAGTTTAGTTTTTTCAGATGTTGTTCATTTACAACTCAGGGCCACCATAAAAAAATAGCTTTTCACATGATCAAGGAGGACCATCATCCTATTTTTTTTATTTTTTGAATCCATCCAGAGGACCTGACGTAACTTTGCTAGATTTGGTTGATGATACTAATTGCATCTTCACGTAAATCTACAGGAGGTTTATTTTTCCAAACATTGCTCTGCAGCCTAGATCTTGACATAACTTCACTTTCAGAGTTGTGGTATTTTAAACTTTCATTAGTTTGGCCAAGAAGAAAGCACTAATGTGTGCTTCTATAAAAAGAAAGTGTGTGTGTGTGATGGAGAGAAGAAAGAGGGGAGAGTGCTTGTGAATACTTCCTGTGGATAACGCTGCAGGAGAATGTGACTCAAGTGCTGTCAGTCATGATTCTTCCCACAGAAGGTGTGAAACAAGTATGAAAAAGTCCATGTTTCTGCCGAGTCCTTTTTCTCCACACAGGAAGGATCAGAGTGAACGAGACAAACAGGACACACACATCTATAACCTTCAATTAAAAATATATTAAAAAAAAAAAAGCAATTGCAACTATGCTTGTTGAAAAAAAAAAAATCACACAGGGAAGTGACAGCGAGAGGCAGTAAATTTTACTTGTGGGAAAACATAAACCAGACGAGGCATACTTTGAAAATATGCACGTGCTCTATCTCGCCAAGGGCAAGTGCAAGAGTGAAACGAGCACAGAGGAGTGCTGAAAATCAAGCACTGGGAAAAGAAGAATGACAGCTAGTCAGGATCACTATCACCAGATTCTTTGAAATTCTTATTTCGAGTCCCACCGCTAAAAATATCAGATCTCACTTCCTGTCCATGCACAGCTCTGAATGCAATCGGAGGTGTCTCCAGAGAGCAATAAGCAGGCAGGTGTTTACAGTTTTCTGGTTGTGTAAGACGTAGGGCACTAAGCTACTGAAAAGTCCACGTCTGCCTGTCAACATTTCTTTTCTTTAGCTGCACACAGGTTACCATGACTACAACCACTGGGCTCACTAGCAGCAACTCTGCAGGCTCTCCGTCAAGGCAGAAAACTCAGTAAAGACAGGTGCTGCAGCACAACACGACTGCTGCTGATGCATGTTAATTGTGAGTAAATCAACACTTTGTTCAAGTTCTGAAGATGAGGCGGTGTAAAAAAAAATATAAAAACAAATAAAATGGGCTATTTTGTTTTATTCTGCAATGCAGATAAATGGAGATCTGTGGGGAGAAAGAGGCAAAAGGGTTGAAAAGTGAAGTGAAAGAGAAGATTGCAGGATTTGCTCACGAGCACGAGCAGAGGAATGACTAAAGGCAACAAGAACATAAAAGAGTTGCAGATCACCCCGTCCATCTTTTCAACTCTTTTTTTTTATCTTCTAATGTCCCTTATCAAAGACTAGTCTTTAATTGCCATTACAAGCTTTGAGCAGAGAAAAATCCAGCTTCTTTTCCTCGCTGCCTCTCCTTTTCCCCATTTAGTTCAATGGCGGCCCATGATCAGTCAGGGAAATGTAAGCCTTTAATTAACAGTAAAAAATTACGGCTTTTGTGAGCAGGTAGTTGGTGCCCTTGCTTTTCTGCCCCCTTTAGTGTGCTAATCGTCTCCTTTGATGACATAATAGGTGCTCTGTCTGAGGTAGTGGCGGACAGAAGCCTATTGTACCAAAAGGCAAAGTGTGGGTGGTTGGGGTGGGGGGGGAGGGTTGATATGATGATGTGATGAGGAACTTCCTTTTAGTTTTCTGAAATTTTGAGGGTCTTTTCACACCTGGCACTCTATATTCGTCTTGAGACAGTTGGTTGAATTTTTTTTAAACGATTGAATGTCATTAAGGTGGACGAGCTAACTAGCTAACTAACGAGCTAAAATTAGGCAAGCTTGACTGGGACGCTCAGTCCTCACATCCTTCTACAGATGTGCTC